>PVJX010008293.1:0-66428 GCA_004027295.1 Dolichotis patagonum | reverse complement strand
GGAACTTAGGGCGCCGAGCCAACCAGTAAGCAGCCTGCCACCCTGGAGAGTGACTGTGGTGTGGGGAGCCGAGGCCACCCCAGGGCGGGGAAACCAGAAGCAAGAGCGTCTCCTGAGATCCACGCCATGCTGGAACTTAGGGCGCTGAGCCAACCAGTAAGCAGCCTGCCGCCATGGACAGTGACTGTGGTCTGGCAAGCCGTGGCCACCC
Source organism: Dolichotis patagonum (assembly GCA_004027295.1). Lineage (NCBI taxonomy): Eukaryota > Metazoa > Chordata > Mammalia > Rodentia > Caviidae > Dolichotis > Dolichotis patagonum. Next base: position 66,217 of record PVJX010008293.1, on the reverse strand, counting down.
CAGGGTGGGGAAACAAGAAGCAAGAGCGTTTCCTGAGATCCGCACTATGTTGGAACTTAGGGCGCCGAGCCAACCAGTAACCAGCCTGCTGCCTACCGGGTCGAGGGCTTAGAATCAAACATACCACCCCCACCTCCCGTAACAATTGGGATCCAGGGATCTGGGTATCTCTTAGGCGGTGACCATATTTGGTACAGCAAGTCGGGGGAGTTTCCTTCTACTATCTCTGAAGGCAGATATTTTTATCGCCATTTTGCTTTGTCCTGATTAATGGTGTTGCTCTATTCAATACTGTGTTGATGTGTTCTATAATTTGTATATTTCTTTGATTTTGCTCTACCTAGTAGAAGAACAACTATTGTGAAGACAACGAGATATACAATGTTGCCTGTTACTGTTGTCCTGGTGACCTGCTGTGATGTTCTGTGCCAATTTCACTATACTGTCTCAATTGGCTTTATTCCATCCTTTTTCTTTCTGTTTGCAGCTTCACTGTGTGTTCACTTTGCCTTAATTTTGTAACATGAACAGCTATTTCGGGGAGTATGTGGTTTGTCAACTAGTGATTTATGATTTTTTTTGAGGTTTTGTATTGTTTCTACCCTTTTTTCTGTATTGCTTTTTTTTCTCTTTAAATAAAATTAAAAAAAAAAGAAATTTAACTCAATATGTTAAGTGCAATAAAAAAATAAAGTTGGAGTGTAGCACAGTACTACAGAAACTGCTTAGCTTGTGCAAAACCCTGGGTCCAATCCTCAGTGCCAAAAAAGAAGCAAAGAAATACAAGTCTGTGTCTTCTAACAACTTTATACTACCACAACAGCACACAAGTCTTACACTCAGTCTTTCACACTCTAAAAAAGGACAGACCTGTGGGAGACCAGTTAGGAAACTAAGGCCTAACTGGTCTCCTCTGTGAACACTAAGGAGAGAGGCATATCATAGGTTCTAGGGGAAAGCCAAGACTGTGAGTCTTAGTTGTTTATCTGAGCATGTACTAATGGATATTGGAAGGTAGATGAATCTTGTGTTATTTTAATTATTTGTACCAGTGTTTGAGTGAACAAAAGCAGGAGGAGCCAGACACCAGGAGCTCCTCTGCTCACTAGAGGCAAGAACCTCCTGGCTACCCACGTGTTAAACTGACTTCATTTCTCGTGTCTTCATCCTTATTTAGCCCTGGGTCTGGAGAACAAAATAGTAGCAGGATTAGGTTCCAGCAAATGGTGTCTTGGGTGGGGAAAGCTCGGAGGAGTGGGCTGGTTCCCCACAGGTGGCGCCTATGGTGGGAGGAACCTGGGATGGGTGGCGCAACCTGGCTCAGTAGGTCCACTGCAAAGACCCTAATACTGTGCCAACTGAGAATATGAGTCCCAGTTCCACCTATGAAATCTATGAAATGCTGCTTATATGAGGTGAATTTACTTAGAATAAAGAGAAAGACATGTTAGAACTTCTTAAAGATTGCTAAAAAAAAAAGCATGAAGTTGTATAGTGAAAGGTTTACCTATTTGGAACAAATGCAATGAGTAAAAAACTAATATAACAACAATGGCCTGTAAGAGAACTGTTAGGACTGAAAAGAAATGAACAGGTAGGGAACATATACGCCTAGATATATGTTTTAAAAGTTATCTCATTTAATCTTTACAATAACCTTCTGATATAATTATTAACTTCAATTTTCCTGTAAGTAAAACTCTGGAAGGTCAAGTCACTATTTTTCTATCAAACTGAAATTTATTTAACTGTTAAGTCCATATGCTTTCTACCTCATATTGCTTCTGATTTAACCAAGGTCCTTTTATAGCATGTGTGGTAATAATAGCAATAATGATGATGATCATAATATGGATTTTCCTCCTTTGTGTATATACTTTTACCTCAGATGCTTCCCTGGCTTTCTCCTCCACTCCATGCAAGAATTGCTTAAATGTAATTTTATCAATGAGGCCATCTCTGATTACTGTATATAAAATATCAGTTCTCTAGAGGCAGATACTATCATTGTCCCAATGTACTTTCCAAAAACCCTGAAACTCAAAGGGGTATTTTCACAGGGTTACCTAGAGACAGGGTTTGAAGTTAGGGTATCCTGACCTCTATTCTTAAGCACTGTGCTATACTGTACTGTTATGGTTTGTGTTTAAATGTCCCCCCAACCCCTGCATGCCCCTTGTGGTTATGAGGGCAGGCTTCTAGAATTTGTGATTAATTCATAGTCCAGTGCTGGGATTATGGGTGTGAGTACTGTACCCATCCTAGGTGGGCATGGTCAACATACACTACAAGGGACAGAAAGAGTCTTCTCTCTGTACTCCTCACATTTTATTCTTGTTGCTTTTTATATCTGCCACCACCATGAACTACTGTCCCTCTGCCACATCACCCTGCTTTGGAGTCAGTTATGGACAGAAATCTCCACAAACTGGGAGCTACATAAACCTTTCCTTCCTCAACTTTAGGTGGCAGGTACTTTATTCCAGCAATGAGAGAAAAGTAACCCACACATGTACTATCTTACATCTCCAATGTACTAAATACTGCTGGTTGGCCTGTGGAGGAGTCATCTATCTCACGTTCCATATGATTCTGGTACTCTGTTTCTAACAGCAAAATGCTCATGATCCCAGATTAACTGATTATGGTTCCTCTTCAGAACCTCTTCAGAAATAATGATTTATCTAATCTGGAAACATAAAGCAGGGCCAGTAAGCAGCCTTCCTCACAATTCATATATGGACACTTAAAGAACTAAGTTCTTTATACTGGGTTAGCTAAGGTGAGATGATATTGGCCTAAAGCTATCAGCAATCATCTTAAATCTCAGAGATAACTTATCCACAGTAGAAAATAAATGGTACTAGAGGTGAGAGCGGTGAGTGATTCTCTCCTTGACTAAATTGTAGCTATGCTCCTAGGGGCCCTAGTCTCAACTATGCTTCAACCTTGACCTTTTAAGACTTAAACTAAACACTGACATCATTTCTAACAGTTCAAGGACACACACCCAGGATGTCCTAGCCCCTCTAAAAATTCTTGCCTAACAAATCTCAAGAATGTCAAAGAATAAAAGTTTACTGTTTCTTTCAGCTAATGCCTGAAGAGAGTCCCTGTCTCGCATCCTCTGTGTGAGAGAAGGAGTTTAGCCCTGCAAACAAACTGCGATGTGTTTCACACACACTTATGGGACTTTCTTGCGTCCTGTAAGTTTTCACTTCCTAATTTAGCCCCTGCTCACCTCCCTCCCTCATTCTTCATTCTTCTGTTAAAATGCCCAGTTATCTTTATACAAAGTGAGGTTGAGTTTGGTTCACACTGAATTCTTCTTCCTATTGTAATAGTATGTGACTATAAAAATGTGTCCTTACCGCTTTGGTGTCTGACTTTAAGAGTAGGGACAGAGGATCTCTCCAACCACTGACTTTCCAGTTACATAAACCACTCAGTTTTCTTTCTGCTTAAACTAGATTCATGGTAACTACAACCAAAAGGCTTATCCTAGTCAGCAAAACAACAAAAACGAAAAATTAGAAAGGAATATAGAAATAAAGATAACTTAAAAGAAACATGAGGCAAGGAATAGATAACTAGGGATATAGCTCAGCAGCACAGCACCTGTGTGGCAAGTGTGAAGTAGTGAGTTTGATTCCTGGTACAAAAGAAGAAGGAGAAGGAGAAGGAAAAAAAGGAGGAGGAGGAAAAGGAGGAAGAGGAGAAGAGAAGGAGAAGAAAAAGCATGAGGCAAAGAATAAAAACAAACAGATAAAGTGGACATGGTGATACACGCCTATAATCTCCATACTCTGGGAGGCTGAGGCAGGAGAATCTCAAATTCTAACCCAACTTGAAGAATTTAGTAACTTAGTGAGATCTTGTCTCAAAAAAATAAAAAAGAAAGAAAGAAAGAGAAGGAAAGAAAAGAAAAAAAAGAGGAAAAGGAAAGATAAGAGCAAGAAAAGAAAATGGCTGTGGATATAGGAAAGTAGGCCAAGGTGAAGGTCTCGGGTTCAGTCCCTAGCTCCACCTTAGCAAGAAGGGATCAGCATGTGAAAGAAACTTGTGTCACAGAGACAAGTAGATTTAGAACAGGGAGTCTTTCTGGCAATGATTCAAAAACAGGTGAGCTACGCAAAAACTCTCGAGTGCCACAGAACTGCAGACTTAGGATACATTAAAAATGAAAAAGGAACTCATTGGACCCCAAATTTCAGCTTAGTTTCAAATGTGCTAAACAATAAATCCAGAAACATAAGAAAATATGGTATGTTCTGAAAATTATCTGACACCTTAGGAATCATTACAATTACAAAGCTGTTCACCATGTTTTGGACCATAGCTCCCTTTCTACAAAACAGAGAGATTTGATGGAGAGAAGAAATTAATAAACTACATGGGAGAAAGACCCTTGGAGGCACGAAGCTTTTGTTGGAAAGGCTTCCACACCATTTACTTGTCACAGTCCCAAAGATGGAGACAACAGTAACAAGCTAATATGTTACCAGGGAGCTGAAAGAATTTGGTAAATGCATAGTCAAATTACCTAGAGGAAAAAGCATTTGCTGAGAGTTGCTATCCCCTAAAAGGATGAAAATTTCCATTTCAACTAGTGTGATGTTATGGTCACTAGTTTTAGGGGAGCTGCTTTACCTAAGAGTCTTCTTCTGGTACACTCAGAAATCTCCTTATTACTTAAAATATTTTTTCTTTTGTTTTAAGTAGATCAAGGGGGTCAAATTAAATTAGAGGATTCTCTATCATTTCTGATATTAGTAGTTCCTTAAGATTGGATTTATATTTATTGAGTCCCACTTTAGGACTCCTACTTTAGGACTCTAAATATACAGTTACTCAAATTATTGCTCCTTCTAATAATATTACAAAACGTATTTTAGATAATTCAATCAAATATTATTGAGAGTTAAAATTGTTTACCTTGAAATTTTCTGTGATAAGAGTAAACAACTTGGTTGAATTCCCCACAACACAAGCAGTATTTGACATTATTATTTCCAGAGGTGATAAAATTTTTAGTTTAGTGATCACCTGAAATTGTTGAAATAATTTCTTTAATATAAGCTTCTTAAACATTCCTAAAATATAATCTTAAAACAAAGAGCTTCATCTTTCTGAAAGATAAGTACTTCAAATTAATTCATAGATAATAAAATTATAATGATGTTAATTATGTATTTCAATCAAAATAAATTTCTAATGAGAACATGTTAAACGTACAACCCTATATAAATAAATATAAAATATCTTCAAAAACATAAGTGGTGTGTGTAGATCTAGATCTAGGTTTTTTTTTTTAATTTTTGGAGACACGATCATAGTCCAGACTGGCCTTGAACTCACTATGTAGCCCAGGCTGGACTGGAAACCGTGATCCTCCAGCTTTAGCCTCCAGAGTTCTGGGACACAGCATGTGCCACTATACCCAGCTTTCGCTACATTTTACTCATAGTAGTTTATAGTGGCTTTAACTCAAAAATTAATTTAAGCTCATCAAATATACATTCCTCAAATAAAGTATTTAAAAGACATTCTTCTGCTCAGTGTTTAACTCTTCTCTATAAAAATATGAACATATCCAATAGTTTAATTATGCCAATACAATCAAAATCAGTTTGGCCATCCTGACATAGTTTAGAAGATGAAAAGTACAAAAACAAAAATTTAAAATATCCACTTTATGCTTTTCACAAAATGAGGTACACTTATTATAAAAGTTATTCTAGATACGGAAATTCTTAATCTGTTGGTCTAAGACTCCCCTATTTAAAAAATTCCACAGGGCATGGTGGCATAGGCCTGCAATCTCGGCACTCATGAGGCTGAGACAAGAGGATCACCTTGAGACTGAGGCCAGTCAAGAGGCTTCACAGTAAATTAAAGTCCAGCTTGGCCAATACAGAACCTGTCTCACTAAGAACAAAACAAACCAAAACAGTTTTCCTACTCTTATCAAATTATATAAAACACTGTAAAATACCCAGATACCCAGATATACAGCTAGTATGCATCATTAATATCATTTAGGTCAGTGGTGGCAAACGCATGTCATATGTGCCACAGTGGGCTGTTTGTTATCATAGAAAGCTCTAAAAGGTTTGCTATCATTGATTTAGGTTGCTAAAGATAACAAAAAATTAATTATTAGTGAGAAAAAGGAAGCCCATATTCCAGGGAATACTGGGAAATTTGATAGTAAAGAATAAAATACTAAAAATAAGAATAGATCATAATTTTAAAGTAATCATAATTAAGTCAACTTTTTAAAATACAGAGATTAGGAATAGATTATCTCTACCTGGCAGATCATAAACCTTCCCATGTCAATAAGTCAGTGGCCCAAATTCATGATAAGTAATATAAAATTAAGGCAAATAAGAAGTGAAGGTAAGAGGATATTAAATTATAAGTAATCTAATAAACTAGACTACCTTGAATCTTGAAAAATAAAAGTCAAATACAATTTCAGTGACAACCCTCTTGAGGTAAGGTTATCATATGTTACCTGTGAAGTTAGTCCAGGAATTATTAATTTGAAGACATTAACTTTAGAAACTAATATTAACAATAATCTTGGAATAGTCTAATACCAATGAAAACCTTTTTAGGATAAAACATATTTTAAAAATAAAAACCCTCCTCTGGGGTTATAAAAACTTACCTTTGTATACGTGGTGTTGTCTGCAAACTGGGAGAGTACAATCTGGGGGCATTTTAAATCAATACTTGCCATTCCTATTTCTCCTCTGGCAAGTCCTCTCCCTTCCACCACAGCTACAATAACTGATGGGGAATGTGCAGATACTGCAGACGAGGAGGTACCTGTGAAGAAATTTAAACACAAAATGTATAAACATTCCTAATAATCATTCCAATTTCTTCACATAAGACCTCAAAGCTCTAGGTCTATTTATTTTACTAATACTCAAAGAGATAATTTTTCTCCATCAAAAAATAATTTTTTCATTATCCAAACCACATAAAAATATTAATTCTCAAAGTACTTTGTCAAAACTTCACATTTAGAATAATAAATTTATACATTATCTTATTTTGCATTTTATTGGAGTGCAGTCATAAAAGGAATATTAAATTCGGGTTCAAAAAACACATATCATGTACCTTAGTCATTTAAAAACTATTTGAATTTGGAAAAATTATCTCATAATAAATAACCTTAAATCACAAACTATAATATAATAACTTTCCTTGCCTAATTCAAGCACTGGCCAAAAGGATCAAATGAGATTATACCTACACAATCTATTCATGCTATGTATTCACTACATAAGAATTATACATTATGCAACTATGAACTCCCATTATAAGATGTTTGAGCAAAGTGAAAAATCAGCTGTAGATCTTTTGCAAATGAGAAAGGGACCAAGAGATGAAGGAAGGGGAAACGAAGGAAAGAAAAGAAATATAAAAAGAATTAAAATGTTTTGTGTATGTGTACAAATTCCCCATAGTAATCATTATATACTACAAATATGTACTACTAAAACACTTTTAAAAATTATAATAAAATACTCAACATTTATTAAGTGCTTATGTGTCAAAAACATTTTAAGTTCTTCGCTTGGATTAACTCATTGAAAGTGTCACAAAATCCTATTAAATAGATACCATGATTTACTCCACTTAATTATAAGGAGACTGAAGGATGGAGGGGGGAACTGGCAAAGAATGAATTTGCCCCTGGGCATCCTGCTTGCAGAGTTGGGGTTCTGATCATTATCTATATTAGGAGTTCTGAGATCAGTGCCTTACAAATGCTCGAGTAAAAACCATTTAGCCTATTTAAAGCAACCATTTCTTCATTTGTGAACTGCAACTACCAAACTTTTTTTTTAAGATGGCTATATAAGAATCAAATGTAACAATATATAGAAATGCCTTGTAAAGTACATGAAATAAATTACTTAACTGCAGGGTATTATTTATGAATAAATAAAAAAGTCAAACTGAAAATACCTAAAATTTTATTTTCAAAATGGCAAAATTATCTTTTATTCTCTATCAAATGCTATAATTTACTCCTTGTTTTCCCTCCTTTCTCACCCTGACTGAGAGTCTTTCTATTTCCCTCTTCTATGTTTCTACTGTATGTTCCCAAAAATATCTACCAGTTATGGTCTCTGAGGCAACAGTCAACTTAAGTTATTTAAAACAGTCATTTAAATCTATCATGTTTAAATCTCAGAAACCTTTCTTTGTGAAAACTATGTTCTACATACATGATTAAATTGGTAATTTACTATATAGAAATCAATGTAAACTCAGCAATTTCATACAAGCCCTGCCCTTTTTAAAATCCATTTCTAGCCACAGCTGATCTTGAACTTGTGTGTGGGGGTCTCAGACAATCCTCCTCCACCTCAGACTTCAAAGTAGTTAGGATCTTAGGTGTGCACCATCACACCCAGCTCTGACCTCTCTATTTTTAATCAGAAGAGAAATGCCAAGTTCCAGTGGATATGCAGTATATTCAGAAGACATCTCTACAACTAACTAAAGAGTTTATGCTGCTATTGTTCTGTGATAAATAGTATCATAATCAGCATCATCATGTACAAAGAAATTTTCTGGGTTTCTTATTTCTTTAAAATGGATCATTAGAAATTAAATTACTAGACAAAGAGAAATCATCACTTTTGAAGTATTATGTATAATGCCAAGTTTCTTTTGAGAACTACCAGTTTTTAATTCAGTAAGATATGAGAAAAAGCCAATCTTATTGTATCCTTGGCACTAATTTCTGAATTTTATTATATTATTAGGTAATTTAGTGGACTACCTCTTAAATCTGTATTTTTAACACTTATTATTGAATTGATCATCACATAATATTTCAAATGTTTTATGAGAATTTTTCAAATCAGTAACAATTTATAGCTGCTACCAATCTTAATGTTTTGATATCTCAGCTTCTATTTTTGTCTGGACGATCTTTTTCTGTATAATTTCCTTCACTGAATTTCTGCTAAGAAACTGGTCTTTAATTGAGATATTTGATACTTAAACTATTTCTATTTCTTCCAACTTATTGAGTGCTCCTGTTCAATTTGATCTTCCACCTGGGCAGAATTTGCACAGTGTATGTGATTATGCTCTATACCTGGAATGAGATGGCCAGAGGTAGAGATTTAGATTCATTCTCAGGCAGTTGCTACATTATTATTCAGGAGATATCTTATCTTTTTTATGTGTAACAATCTATATTTATCTATGTAGAAGAATGACATTTATTTGTGTACAAAACTCTACATTTACTTAAATATAGTCATGTCATCTTCTGGAATGTCATCACAACTCTCTGAATCCTAAATTCCAGCCTGAATTTCTTGCAACTCCATTTCCTATACAAATACTGGCCCAGTCTCTCATGTTCAGCAACAGTACTCTCCTTAAACGAGCACTTCTGGTCCAAATAGCCTGCCTGTAGTGCACTAGCAACACAGCTGTCACTGATTTTATGCCACGAATTCCTCACCCATGTCACTATCTCTTGCAGGCTGGGTTTCACAAAGTTTCTGTTAAAATAAATGTTAACTGAAGAGAGAGGAAAGGCAACAAAAATGATGACAAGAATAACAGTCCACACAAAAAGGGCAAAAAATTTCAAGCACAAAAATTCAGGAATTGTTTATTTCACATGAATGCATTAAGTATGCCCATCACAACACATGACGTATTGAATTACGAAGATTCATATTACACACAACTACACAGCTTCACTGCCAAGTGCACACATTATTCATGCATGTGTCTGTAGCCCAACTGGTCATTCAGCAGTAAGTCTCAAGTTCATCTGCTCATGTAGGCATTTGTTGTAGTCAGGGGTTGTAAGGAGAACAATTACATAGACACAGAATTTAAAATATTATTTTATGACGGTCATCCAGAATTAAATATAAGAAAGTGCAAGAAATCTGTCCACAAAACTAAACACCTAGAAAATCCAGCCAAGAACCTGGATTCCACATTAATGACTGGATGAGTCCAGCTGAAGACCTAGAGCCCATGACAATGCCTTCCACAAGTCCAACTGGAGACCTAGAGGTCATGGCACTGACTCATGCAAATCTATTTCATGGATCTGTTCTGGGAAGATCCAAAGGTCAGCGACGGAAGCTAAAAAATCCATGCCAGCAGGTTGAGGGATCTGTGCTAGTAGGTTGAGGGTTTTTCACTGGAGCCAAGAAGCAATGCTCAAAATAAGGACCCCCCTGGTACAACAGCCATCCTCAGCAACAATGAGGTCCCAAGCTCCTCCGACAATCAAAGCACCTACCTACATGTCAGGAAGCCAGTATAGCAAGCTTCTCCCAGAGATTAAACAGCACAGCAGCATACATCTTCCCCTCTGGAGCCAGTAAGCAATGCTCAATGTTAGGACCAGGGCTCCCCCAAAGTGAACCACGGTCACTCTCAGTGACAAGGTCTTGCGCTCCTCTAGAGATATTGGCTGAATTCATATCGGAGAATCCAGCATGACAAGCTCCTCCAGAACCAACAGCTCCAAACAACACTTAGGAGAACCGACAATGCCATACTCTCCTTCTCTACATCTCCTTTTATGCCAGCAACTTTCCTCAGGTGGGCCATCTATATGCAGCACCATGCTGATTTAATTCAGCTGTTGTTAAATTGACCACCAGTTTTTAATCCATAGCAGCATTTATCTCTTGTACAAGGTGCCCACTTGAGTATTTATAAATAATTGTAATTTATATCATTTACTTTAAGTGATACCATCAATATTTAATCATATATTAATATTATTATATAATTCAGTACGTCCATAATGTGTTAAAACAAATGTACTAAATGCATCTGGCTGGCTGACCATCTTAACTAAGGTTTAATTTTGGGATAGGACTCATATTATGAAAAAAATGGTAGGGCTTATTTTCTGGCTAGGTATTATTTTGGGGAAATACGGTATATGCGCACATTTATTTCTATAAACTAACTATAGGGACAGCTGAGGCCCTTAGGTAGAATGAGATAAGGGACCAGGTCCTTCAAGTAGAGAGACATGGTCTCTGTGTCACACAGACAACCAAGCTGACAGCCTGTGATTTCACACTTGTGTCTGTGTAAGCTATCACCTTCTTTAAGCTTCCTTTGAAGTAGGTCACTTCACCAAAATGAGCTGCTAAACTAGATTAAGTCATGGTTACCTCTGGTCTCAGCCTAGGTCCTTCTTCCACTGATACGTTTATTTTTATTGTGCTTGCTTGGTCTCTGTATACTTAACTGCAGTACTTGTTTCATTTCGGAGCATATCAATGCTATCAAAATGCAGATGGGCCCACAGTTGGAACCTGCCATGGAGCTACCAGCCTCCTTCCACCACAGTCACCTAAACTGTTGCTCCTCAACTGACATCACCTGCCCCCTAGTCTCCCCTACCAGCAGGAAACAACCAGAGCAGTTATCACCCTGTTCCCACCCTAGGGCAGTAGGAGAATATAGGGACACTTCGAAGAGTACATAGACAGGGACGATGTAGGGCATGACCTGGGTGGCTGTCGATTATATAAATGACTACATGCTGATTGTACACAATGTACTTGAGGTAATTAACTTGTGAAATTATTACATGCGCTATGTGCTATGTGTCCCCACCCCTTAGGACCCTCTGCTCACTAAAGAAACAAAGGCAAAGACCCTGATTGGCCTGGATTTCACTAATCAATTAAACAGTAATTTTTAGAAACCAGCTGCCCCCTATAATTATGTGCCCTTCCTAAAGGCCCATGAATACCTCAATTGAGGGCTGCCTATCTTGTAGCCCAGGGTAGCTTTTCCATGCATTCGCAGTATCAAAAATAAACCTTTGCTTCGCATTACTTTCATTTCTGACTTCTTCATTCTGCAGTGGACCCTGACTCCCCCGTTTTCCACTGTGGCTAAGACCAGGCCTTGCCTCACAAACTAGAGAAACAAACTAGAGAAGGGCGGAGGCTTATTCAGAGACTGCCAGCCCTGTAGACCAATGCCAGACACTAAATAACCACTTCCTTCATTCTTCTTTCAATTTAAAAACATCTATACATAAATTATTGGAGAGTAATCTTACTATTTAGTCTCAGGTAACAGAATATGCAATGGCATTATGACTGAATTTTAGATAATTAATATAAAATCACTGTAAAGTCACTGTAGTGACTAAATCTTCTCATTTTGGGGAAAGTGAGAACTTTAGTTTGAAGACCCATAGATGTGCTTTATTAGGTAGAAATACAGAATTATTTTGTTGTAGTAAAGGAGTCCTTTGCTGACCTTGCTAGTTGGAGTCTGGGACTGAGGTGAGTGCTGGTTAAATTCCAAAGTGTAGCACAACTCCTGCCTGCTTATAGTTGCTATTTGCTGTGGTGATTATGTCTTTCTCTGAGTGGCTGTTGTAAACATACATATATACGGAAGCTAAGTAGACAAAGGAGTAAGAGAAATTATTAATTTATTATCATTCCACAATCATCCTTTAATACAAGGATTACAATACATCAGTAATGGTAGAATCCTGTAAGCATTTCTCCTTTAAAGGGACCACAGTGTAACTTCTTTAAACAGAGGGCTCTAGGTGAACCTTCCAGGATAACGGGGCTCTGCCTACAGTTCTGTCTTTTTTTTTCTTCTGTAGCATAGTGGGTCAGCAGTATATGAGGTCAGAGAATTCTGAGGTGATCTAGTTCAGCCACATATTCAGAGCACACTATTCCTTAAATGGAGAAATATTCAGGGATAAAAAGATTCAATACTGCAGTTCTTGGTAAATGCATTTATTGCCTCAGTACAAGTGCAGTTTCAATCAAAATCTCAATGTGGTTTTTGGTGGTCCAAAACTTATATGGAAGAGCAAACAGCTGAGAAATGATCCTTTTAAATAAAGAAGACTTAATTACCCAGACCCCATATAAGCAGGAACATGACCACCTCCGCAAGTACACAGGCACCAGTTGCTGCACCCCCGGGGAACTTAACCAATGCCCTCACTGCCTCAAAGCCGGCCCTCAAGCCCCACCCACAGAAAAACACAAGCACCACAAATAGCAAATAGCAACTACAAGCAATTTGACTGCCTGTAGTCAAATTCAGGCAGTTGTTCTGCTACACTCTGGAGTTTAACTATCACACACCTCAGTCTCAAAGCCTACTCTCAGACTTTAAGAAAATCTCAACTAAGCATTTCCACTAAGCACAGCAGTTAATCTACATAACCACTCCTCCAATCCTTTCCAATTACTGTACTAACATTTCAATACCTATGGCCTAGGAATATACCTGGTGGCCCAGCCAGAGCAGAGGTGATTGTACTATATCCACCCAGCAGCTCAGCCCAAGTTTCTTTATATGTTCCTTAGAAAACTGTTACACATGAAAACCAATTTCATCCATTTCTCTTTTAAGCAAATCTATTAGGCAGAGACTGAAGCAGGAGGATCTTGAGTTCAATGCCAGATTGGGTGACATAGCAAATAACAGTAAGAGATCAGCTTGGACTACAGAGCAAGACTCTGTCTCAAAACAAAACAAAACAAAACAAAACAAAAAAAGAAATCTAGTAGATTTAGATAAAAATTGAAATTTGACTACAAAAAACAAACAAAAAAAACACCACTCAGGCATGCAGTGACACACATCTGTAATCTCAGCTACATGGGAAGCTAAGGCAGGAGTTCAAGGCCAGCCTGGGTTACATAGCAAGACTTGCCTCAAAATCAACAAACATGTTGTACCTTTATCAAGATCAGCTTTTAGATTTAAATGAATGTCATATTTAAAAGAGATCTCTTTCCAATGCTCTCTTGTTAGAATGGTTAAAATATTGTTGGTGTGCATTTAATAACAAATAATACCAGAACTGGGCCAATTGATGTATTTATCTTAATCATCCACATCAGTTTCAGATAACTTCAAATGAACTACTCTAATCTATAACTTACAAAACTTTCAATGTTCCCAAAAAATCACTGTAATTAATCTATTTATTTTTACCTGAATATCCCATTTGTGGTGTCCAATTTTTATGACCTGATCTCTGAGGATTTGCAGCAGACAATGGAGTTTTAAGTACTTGAGGACAATTAGTTTCTCGTGCAGAAGATGAGCTGGTACCAAAAGTAAAATTTGATGTAACTACATTTGCCGCATAAGATCTTTTGTTTCCAAAGTGGGAACCTAAATTTGAACAATTTAAGAATTAATTCTTAAAGATTAAAATTATGCAGTGATCCCAGTAGTATTATAAATACTAATCCCGGTATTTATAACATATCTACTTATTATACTTAATCTGATAAAGATTTTTTAATAAAATTAATTATGACAAGCTTAATGACATAATCTGGTACTAAAATCTGCTAATATGGCTTATGAATTTACAAGTTCACCAAGACTACTCTTGCTAAAAATCACAAACTACTTTCTAATCTTCATATACAGTAAACATATTTAATTTGTATAATAATTATTAGCCCCTCTTTCCTCCATTGACTTCTTTATTGAAACCTCTGCCATGCAAATTGTATTTTAAAGACAGTTTCAGACTCAACTTGGCTTCAGTTCTTTTTAGGTACCTGTTAATATAAATCAGCTATATTAAAACATTGCTAAAATTTTAAAACAAAGTACATAAAATGTCAAAAAATCTTCTGGTTCAAGTAACTCCTGGGGGTAAAAATAGGGGCTCTTTTCTCACCTTTCCTTTGGACAACTGTATATCTCGATTCTCTTTAAACTAATGGTTTCCTTTTTGAGGTTAAATTTTTGTTATCTTGTTTACTGTTGGCTCGCAGGGTTCTATACTTTCAAACCTTCTCTTACGACTCAGAATCTTATATTTTCTCGGAGCAAATCTGTTCTCTTGGTTTCTATTAACATCTATTTCCCAACAACTCTCAAATCTTCATATACAATCCTGATTCTTCTCTTGCACCAGGGGTAAGGACCAGATAGCAAATATAGTGGTGCCTTGATTCACAAACTTAGCTTGTTGTACAATTTGGAAAATATGCTATATTCATGTATTTGTAGCCACAGTCATTCATCTCTCGATGTTAAGTTTGTAAGCAAAAACTGTATTTTGCCAAATGCTTCTGTTTACAAAACAACAAAAGCAATTATGAATCAAGGTACCACTGTATTTCAGGCTTTAGAGACCATATCACTATTGCCAAAATTATCCAACTTTGACAATATTGTAGGAAAGTAGTCACTGAAAATACACAAATAATTGAGCATGGCTGAGTTTCAATTAAACTTTACAAGATACTGAAGTCTGAATTTTATGTAATTTATACACACCACAAACTATTTTGATTTTTCAAGCCTTAAAAATGCAAAAAACTTTAACACTATACCTATATTGTTCAATATAGTAGCTACTAGCTGCATGAGCTATTTGATTAAATAAAAATGAAATAAAATTGGTAATTCCTCAGTCATATTAGCCACATTTAAATGATCAAAAGGCACATTTGGGAACTGGTTACCAAAAGATAGATATGGAACATTTCAATCCTCATAGAAAGTTCTCTCTTACAGTGTGGCTCTAGATCACTATTATCTATTTATTGAACATAATAAACCTTTAGATATCTTCCCAGAACTTTTAAATATCCAAAGTGACCTTGTTATCCTTCCAGTACTTAACTCTTGATTACCAACCATAATCAGTTGAACCATCTTATACCCTGTCACTCAAGTCATAAATTGAAGTCATTCTTAGCCTCCTCCCTTATCAAATCCTAACACCAAATGGGATTACCAGATCCTAAAATTCTTTTTTTCCCCCTCAAGATCTTTAACACTGCTATCCCTCTCATCCCATTGACCCATTCTAAGCCTTTCACTTCTTCACATTTATTCTTTTCTAGTATTACACCTGTTTGATCTCTTTCATGTCATCAGTGACCTTTTTGAAAATCAACTTCAGATTATTTATCTCCCTTTCTAACAGATCCTGTTTCTCCATACCAACTACAAGATCAATTCTAGCTTCTTTTTTTTTTTTTTTGTACTGGGGATTGAACTCACAATTTCGCAATTACCAGACAAGTGCATGAACCACTGAGCTAAATCCCCAGCCCTCAAATCTAGCTTCTTTAGATTGAAGCAGGAATTCATGATACATTCAAATTAGGTTAATTTGGAGAGTTTGATAAAGGGAATATTCACAAAGGTGTTGATAGGATTAGGGGTATCATTATAAAGGAAGTATGTAGAATCAGAAAAAAAATATGGTACAGGAACATCTGTAAACTTAAGAGGAGGTAAGAACGGGATTGGGTACCAGAAACTGGAGACAGAGATGTTTCCTGTTTTCTAGTTACTTTTAGAGTCTGAACACTTTCTTGAAATTTACCTGTCTTAGATCTCTTCTAACTTTTGACCTTCATTTTGCTGTGTCCTGCACATTTTTCCCTTTTACCTCAAATATAATAGGAACTTTAAAATCCACATGTCTTTCAAGTTCCTCTTCTCAGTCCTATTATCTTAAAACACTGGCACTCCAGGGACTCTTTGTACTCATATATACACATAAAAGAACTTCCCTTTACAAGTTGCTTCTCTTATAAAGTTCCCCATATCAGGAAGAAGTAGCTATTATCCACCCAGTTACCAAAGCCAGAGGAAACCCGGTGTTGGTAGGCAGGACAAGTAATTTGCTCCCTGGATCTAATACCTATAAAGACTCCAAATTTATCTATATCAGATCACATCCTTGCACTAGTCAAACAGTATCATTTGAAATTGTACCTGCTATTACTGTGCCTTTGCACGTTTTTCTTTCAAGCAGGTTGTTTAGTTTTTTCTCTTCCTCTTTAGCTAATATTCTTTGACCTACTTTAAGAACAGCTCAAGTTCTTTTTCCACTTTTGTTCCCCCACTTATAAATCTCTTGAAAAACTGTAAATACTTCACATATAGTAATCATTTAAAAGTGCCTTTGTGGATTTTAAAGTCTGTCTTCCCTACTGAACCATAAATTCCTGGAGCGTGTGCATTATTGTTATTTTCAGCTTCTAATGTAACTTGGGTTTTGGTTTATTACATAGTTGAGCTTTGGTTCTTTTTGTAAGACAGGGAAGAAAAATCTACTTTGCAGAATTACTGTGAGGATCAGAGTTACCATATGTGATTGCTTCCTGGCCTTTTGGCTAAGATCAAGTGCAGAGTTACCATATGCATAGTAAAAAGTACATTAATTAGTGTTATTATAACTGATGCAATAAATACACAAAACATTTCATGAAAAGCAGGGTATTATATTGACAGTAGGAACACAGTTTGTCTTGGAAAAGTGCTAATGGTTCCATTTTGTTAGAAAACTGGGAAAATATGGAGAATCGCTGATACGGTTGTAAGGAATGAAAAGAGATCCTAACGATCCTTTTAAATAGTTTGATCTTGTACCTACAGATATAGAGCCATTCATTAATTATGCTGCAAGGGACAGTGTATCTTTCCATGTATCACTGGTGGTATTGCAAGTAAGCATGGAAGAAGGAAGAACACCTACCAGTTTGATGTGATGTAAGAGCCTCTGCAATGACCCAGAGAGGGGAAGAGACAAACGTATGTACCGTATATTCTGCTACTCTATGGCTAAAGCAACATCCCCTTTTCACACACAATTGCAATGCACAGCTCAGATCTTATCTACACTCCCAAATTTCTATTTCAGTTTTACCTTCCTATTTCCTACTGCCTTTTTGATGTTTCTGTGGACAAACGGACAGATACTTCCCTCATTATGCTCAAATTCATCTCTCGGCAGTTCTTTGGACTGCTTGTCTTATCTCAATTCCTTGACTGTCTAATCTTCAATATACAGTATAATTTATTTACATTTACTTAAGACAGGGTCTCACTAGTCCAGGGTGGCCTTGAAGTCACAAGTCCTCCTGCCTCACTCAGCCTTCCAAGAGCTAGGATGAGAAGTGTGCATGCCCAGCTTTTAGTTAAATTGCACTCAAGCTCAAAATTCATGGGATTAAACCTCGGTCCTTAAAACTAAACTCCATCCCAAGCTCTTTTTTGGAGACAGGGTCTAGGTTGGACAGGCTGGGTTAGAAACTGTGGTCTTCCTGCCTCAGCCTCCCAGAGTGCTGGGAATAGACTTGTACCGCCAGGCCCAGCTTGAAGAACTCAATCGGTCACCTCGATTAGATGTAATGCTGTTTAATCTATTTTCATAGGACCCTAAGACTCGAGGACTCAAATGCAGCAGGCACTGCCTAGCTTACCACTCCCATCAGGAAACCCTGGCACAAACTGCACAGGCTGAGGGTTATGGCCTTGGGAACTGGGCCGCCCTGGCCCAGCCCTCACGCCATCATTGTGGTCCCCACGGGAACTTCCAGAGGGGACCCCTCCTCCAGCGCTGCCCCACTTGCCTGGCAGTGGCGGGCAGCTCTTGGAAAGGCCCTGGCAGCCACTGCTGCTGCCGCTGCGATCGCCCACGGCCCCTGACGAGCCTGGCATGGAGGAGGTCGAGGGCCACGCGGAAGGGCGGCTGGGAGGCATCTCCAGGGGCCCGAGAGAGGGGCGCGGAACCTGTGGCGGCAGCCCTCCAGAGGACGAGGAAGAAGCCGCCGGGGCTGACGGGGTGGTGGACGAGCCATCCGGTCTCAGCATCTTGGAAGCCTCCCCTGGCACCGCTGAGGGCCCTCAATGAGCAGCCGGCAAACGTTGGGAGTGCGCACCACAGAAAGCGCGGGAAGAAGGCGCCTGGCGCGCAGGCGCGGAAAGAGGGCGCGCAGGCGCAGACCACAGAAACGCTGCCCACATCCAGGTCACCTCACCCCAGGGACCTGCTCCGGGCTGCTCCCAGCCAGGTGCAGAGCCCTACTCAATGGAGCCTACTGCAATCGTTCTCCACTTGTTCTACTTTAAAAAAAAAATCTCCGACCAGATTTTTACCCACTCGTTATTTTTAAATATAGGCAAGTTTCTGTGCCTGCCTAGGTCTCAGGAGCAGTTATCACAAAATAGCATCCCTGTGGCTGTCTGGCATGGTAAGGTTCAGACTGGGTGTGAGGCATGAAGTACAGCGCAAGCAGTTCAATTTCTAGTAGGTAACTTCCAATATAGGTAAACAGACTACAAAACCATAGATTTCTTGGTATAGTCCCCACTGTGGTAGTGGTTAACTATTTCATTACTGGGAGGACAACCTCTTCTGTAACACTCAATAAAAAGCTCTAAACTGAGGTCTAAAATTGTAAAGCCATTCAAAATGGTACACTACCATTTACCTGAACTGTCACTAACCCATAGTAATTATATGCAAACCTATAAATTATTCCCATATTTGTTCATTTTAATTTATATATGGGATTTATCCACTTTTACCAGTAACATTCCTGACAAAAACCAACTTAATACATTAACTTTCATAGAACACACAAGAAACACATAGGAAAGAAAAGCAGAAAGAACCCAAGTTTCTAAGTTTGCTAAGCAGACATAAGATACATGTATGTACAAGAAAACACTACTCAAAACACTTCACAAAATCTAAAGCTGAAAATACAATACAGTTCTTTATTTTACAATCTGTATAACTATATAATTAGAATTAATTTAACACAATATACAAAATATTAACAGTAGACATTTTTAGATTCAGTAAGCACTTCAAATACAGAAATGTTGGGATGACAAAAACTACTACACATTCTTCTTTCCATCAATCAACAAATCTAGCTCACTAGTTCAGGGTGAACATTCACTCTCTGAAGCACTTCTTCAGGCATGCAAAAAACAGGACTAACAGGTTTAATTTGTTCTTCTCCCAGAAGTGACAATCCAGCAATGCCAAATAATGTATGAAATGGGTCCACCTATTTAAGAAAAACAAAAGGATTTACACTATAAGAAATTAAGGTAACTATTTTAAAAAACCCATTTGTAAGTATTTAAACATTTCTGGTAATAGGTGATAAATTTCTTCATATTTTACTATATAAGTCATGGTAAATACTCCTTTTCAAGGCAAGACTTGCATGGTCCACCGGTACACCACATCTACTTCTGCAAATCACTAGAACCATGAAGGTAACCCCTCACTGAAAAAACCATCTTAATCAAACTTATCAGAAATACACTTACCATGTCTCCTGGCCTGTCTGCAAAACCTCCAGTTTCTTCATCTTGACATGCTAAGATAAAACTACGCAGTTTCTCTCTATCAATCCAATGAAGCCTTCCAATTATTTTTAGGGATGCCAAAACCCACCATGAATAGCACACATCCGGCAACTGAAAGGGGGGAAAAAAGTCACCAATATTGCAACAATGTTATTCCTTTGTTTTCCTATGCTGAAGAATAACTTGTAAATTCCATCTAATCTCATGTCCAAACAGAAGGAGAAGAGGACCAACATGAAGTTATATGATGTTTGCTCAGTCTGATCTTTAGCAAAAAAAAAATGCCCATCTCCAGGTCATAAGTGCCCATGCTCTTTTAAGTACTCAGTGAATCTAACACTTCCTCTAATGCCTAACTCAGCCCTTTACAGTTGAGACTAGTAACAGCAGTTTATGAAATCCATGGGCCAAAAAAAAAAAAAAAAAAAAGGAAATCCATGGGTATATGTTGTTTCCTAAATATAGCACCTACTTGAAATTTGCCAAGAATCTGGGTCCTCACAATGTGGTCATGTGTATATACAAGCCTGGTGCTGTCTATGTTAGCGACAGCCCTGAAAAATTCACAAGCACATTAAAGCAATTTTGACAGTTCCGCAGCATTTAAAAAAACCAGATCCTACCTAGACACCACACATGGGGATTTTCCTACTCATTAAGGTACTCGAAATACAAATAAAGACACATGAGCTCAGATGAAGTACAGTACCACCATGTCCCAATTCATGGGACAGAGGCACATGAAGGAAAATTAGTAATCCCCAATTAACTGTTGGGTCTTTAAAAAAGTCCATTATTTGGTAAAATCAATTGTTTTCAGAGGTATAACAGACACGAAGGTTTACGTACAGCATGTGTAAAAGTAAAGGCACTGGCCTCAGCTTTCAAGCCTTTAATGTGTGACTGAAAGTTTGCAAAGGGCTTCATTTCAACATCCAAAAAAAAAAAAAAAAAAAAAAAAAAAAACCTCAAGGCCAACCTAGCAAACTTTAGAAGACTCTGCTCAAACAAAAAACAGGGCTGGGAGAGTGCAGCTATGTGGTACAGCACCCAGTAGTGAACATCTAATGTGAAGATAAAGTAGTAATCACCAAAGGTTAGAAAGCTAAGTGTTATAGAGCACAGCTAAGAAACAATACCTTCTCTGGTCTTCCATTGAGTCCACCTGAGGGTAACTGTCGTTCACAAAGCCACCAACCAAGTAAATCAGAATTCACTTGATGTAACTGACTAGTAATAGCCAGGAATCCTGTGCAACAATAGATCTAAAATTACAGATATAAAGTACATGTGTATAGTGTCTTGAAAGTAAAGGTGGTAACAACTATTCAATTACTAAAACTATTTTGTACTTAAACACTATCAGAATCTCTTCATAGCTTATTCAAACTGTTTACCTATGTTATGTTCTGTGACACCAAGATCTGCTTACTCAGAGAGTAGACAAGGTTAGAATGAATTCACCTAAATGAACATCAATGAAAGGCTAGGGTGTGGCGTGGTGGTGTCAGACTGCTGTCTAGCATGATGTAGGGGTGGGGGTTTAGCTGCCTCCCCCAGGGGTATTCTGCTAACTACCACCCTACTTTTCTTTGCTTTGGTCAGAGGTACCTAATAACAACAGGGTAATGTATATACCTAGAATAAACTATTGTAGAAACATCTCCTAAAGTAGCAATTACACAATTTCTTGGTACTATCCCACATACAGTGAAATTTACTACGAACACATCCTCCATTTTACATTGATAATCTATAAAAATATTAAATTTTAATCTGCACCAATAAATTACCTGTCCAGCATGAGACTCAGAACCTGGTCTGCAACCAAATCCACCATCAAAGTTCATACAGGATAAGACAAATTCAATTGCCTTTTCCACATTGATAGCATCAAGCTTCCCCTATAAACAGAAGAGGAAAAAAACACCTAACTAAATTCCAGAGTATTCATGGATGATGAATCAATTCAATGTAGTATTTTTCAAAGCTTACCAAAAGAGCCAAGGTAGCCACCGCACAAAAGGAGAATCTTGTATCAATTTCTCCTAAAACAAGTGTCAACAAATACATGTTACCAGAGGCTTCTGATCATTCATACAGCTAGTTCCTAAAAAATTTATGCAACTATCACATTAGGAAAGCTCAATCTCAAATGCCTTCATCTGTAAGGAAACTAACCGAAAACTGTCAAAAGTAACAGCAAATAATCTCAAGTTGCTTATAATGCTATCAGAAAGTTAAACAGAAGTGCAAGATTAGTGAATTTCTAATAATACAAATAAACTTACCCTATTTTACAAAAGTAGATTTTCACATCCCATGAAGCAGCTGGTCTCTCTGGCCTGTACTGTGTTCAGCCCTAAAGCAGAGATTATCTGTATTTACCAAATAAAATCTGAGGCACTCCTCCATTCAAATAGTAATTTTGTAAAAAAAATTTTGTTTTTCCCTTTCAGCATGTTTAACTTTTTTTTTTTTTTAAGTACAGGGGATTGAACTCATGACCTCACACTTGCCAGGGAGGCACTTAAGCCAATGAGCTAAATCCCCAGCCCATTTCTCTTAACTTTAAAAAGCTACCCAATACTGGGAAAATATTCCACCTACCGTATGTTTTAGATTGGCCCCTCTGTTCCAGTGCTCCTGTATGCTGCTATAACTACCACAGAGCATGCTGGGGCATTAACTCCAGTTAGACCAGCTGCTTAGTGGGACCTGAAAAGATGAAAAACTTAAATCTGCTCATCAACTGGTCACTACCAAGGCCAGGACATTTTAGTATTAAATTTAGGGTAGCAAGGACTAAATCTTACATTACCCCAAATATCTCCAGCAAAGGAACCATCTTCTTTCTGTAGACTCTGAACATATTCCACAACTTTATTTACGTCAATAACATTAATACTATCATACAGAGTAAGAATCTGTAATATGAAAGACAAATAATTTAGTAAATAACCTCTCGAGTTCATTCTGTTGCTATGCTAACTTGTTCAAGGAAACGTTTCCTACAGTCTAATATTGTCAACTATTCTCAAACATGCAGACTATACTGTTATTCAATAAAATTAAACATTTTAGCAATATTTCCAAACATTTAACTATAAAGCCTTTCTCTACATATAAACTTGGGCATTCTAAAGTACTTGGATTTTAAATCCATGATGTGTATATCCATTAATATCAAAACTGATTATTTCAAAGTCTCATATATCAGAAGTAACTGTTCTCCAAGGTCTCAGGGTAATTTTAGAATTCATATCAACTGCACATTCAGTTAATACATGCCATCACATCACTGCCCTTGCAGAACAGTCTTGATCAACAAAATTTGTTTGGTTCTCTTCCCAATACAATTTCAACTCCTGACTCTCAGAAAACAGTATCAAGACAGAACTTTAAATAGTTACCTGGACAGCACTAAGAGTGTACAAAAGATGAGGATCATGACCAATGCTAGCACTTATTCCACCACACTCATGTTGGCACGATTTAATAAAGGTCAGAATTTCTTCTCTATTCATGCGATCAAGTTGTCCCATGAGATCCATTACTGTCAAACCCCAATAGATGCCACTCATTCTCAAGTACTCAGACATGCAGTATTCCTAAAATAGTAATTTCTCAAGTGGGTTAATTTGAATTTTTGACAAGAGATATGCTTCAAAGTTACAAACTCAGCATTACTATAAATAGCCAGAGGAAAAATGAGTTAATCAAAATCATCTAAGACTCTCCCAGAAAAGAAAGTTAAGTTTTAAAACTTAAAACTTAGGTCAAATCATTTCAAGGTCTCAGCGTAATTCTAGAGCTAAAGTTATTACACATCAGCAGCAAATCAGATAATACATGCCAATACATCATTGACCTTGAAAGTATTACCCAAACTGTAAAGATAGGAACTAGTTTTGTATCCCAAAATCCTGATCTACCCCCTACTCTAGCAAAGCCTCTAATTACTGGTAAGATCAGTACATGAATATTGCCCTACTGCTTACACCCGTCAGATCTTTTAATGAAAAGCTTTTTAACATAAAATCATACATACATAATCATCCTTCTTTGAGCCATAGGATGCAATATAATCCGCATGTTTCCCCAGTAAAAGGGTGTTGGGTGCATCAGACTTGATAGTAACATCCTTCTGCGGTGTGCCCTTTCAAAATAAAAGATTTCATGTCCTGCTTCTTAGCATATATTCAATACACAGGGGGGAACAAAGCGGTCAAATGTACTAATACTTAACCGCAATTCAGATATTTTTCAGGTCTCAGAGTAATTCTAGAGCTAAAGTAGTAATAATCAACTTTAGATTCAGAATACATGCCATCTCATCACTGACCCAAAAATTATCACCTGCATTTGTTATGTATCCTTTCAGTCAGTTAAATAAACACCATAAAGTATCAAAGCTTATCGGTAAGTTAATGTCATACAATGTATAATGTATACAAAAGGAAATTTTGGGGGGTCTGGCTAGCCGAAATTTGCAGACAAATTCTGGCTTATAAAAAATCAGGTTCTACGGGATCATCTGCGCTCCCCTGTAAATTACTCCAATTACCAGTAAGCAGTCCTCCCATGTTCGTCCCTAACCAGAGACTCTGTATTTGTGCAACAGGTCTCCAGGAGCTGAGGGTGCTGCTTTGGTTTTCACGCACCTACATCTTTGTAATTAAGACTACACTATAGTTACTAAGTAGGTCCTCACGACCAACAAATATGACCGAGCAGCAAATTTCCTATCGATCCAATTTAAAATTTACAGACTTCAATCGACAGGCTTCTACTAATGGTTTTTGGATTTCCTTGGGCCAAAAATCAAATGCAAGCAAAACATTTAGAACTGTATATGTACAGAATAGGGGAAGAAAGTAACCCATCAGCCTCGGCTTTTTAGGATTAAGAGATCAGACCGCTGAATCCTAGGAGGCCCGCCCAAAGGGAAGAGGCCTAGATAAAATTAGAAGCCGCAACTAAGCCGGCGAGCTCTGCAGGAAGCGCTGAGTAATACATCCTCTAAGCTCTCAGAAACATTCCAAGGCCCGCGTCTTAACTTAATCACTCTCTAATACTCAGCAGACAACCGTATATAGCGACCAAAGTACTGAACAGCATACCACCTTGTTTCTTCTATACCCACTTGGAGAGCTCCAAAAAGATGACCTTCACTCACCATGTCGCAAAGCCAAAGAGACAGAACCCAGCGAGCTCATGGGTAGTTAGGAGCCGCGCGCCTGCGCAGACGCAACTCCTCAGGGCCCTTCTACGCCCGACATAGCTGACTACATTCAAGCCTGAACGACGAAGCAGGACCCTTGGGATTTCTCATAGGTGTCCTCGCTGCCTGCGCCCATTTTCAATCTTTCTTATGTAAATCAATTTTACGTAACATGTAAATTTCTGAATGCGGTAAAAAATAGTTTTTGGCACTCTATAGTTTGGAGGCTGGACGTAGGGTTAGTTAATCAGTAGAATGTCTGCTTGCGGGTACTAAGTGTTCAAAATAAGCATTTTTAAAGTAAGGGAATGTTCACACTACTTTTGTGTTTCCTCTGTCCGTGAGAAAGTGCTAACACAGTAATTAAAATATTTGGAAGTTACTTTAAAAAAAAAAAAAGCACATGGGTACTTCCTGCAGAATTCCAAGATGCTAGCTATTTTCATTAAGGTGTTCTTGTCTTTTACACTTGTGTTTTAAATAATTGGCATCCTGAAAAGTGTGTTATTTTATGATTTGGAGAAGCGCTATTGACATAATGAAACGTGGACTATGTTTTTTTGGTACTGGGGGTCCAATTTACAACCTCATGCTTGCCAGACAGGTGCTTATACAGCTGATCTAACCCCCCTCCCCGGTTTTTTTTAATCCAAAGGAATTTGGAAATAATCTCTTCCCCCTTTATGCAAACTGATGATGGTAGCTTCCTTAAATATAAATTAAAGCTGCCATTCATGCACTATGCCTCAGAAAAGCCAAGCTTTCTCTAGGAGAGTTATGCTCCCAATCTTTGTCTCTCCTTGTTCAAGTGCACAAAGGCTTTTAGTGCAAGAAGAGAGGGGAAGAACAGTGAGTTAGGAGACAAGGAAGCTCCCATGTTGCTGCGTCTCCTTGCCATTCTGATCCTTGTGGAAAATAAACTAAAGGTGACCTCCTGTATGAGGGGCCAGCATCTGCATATGCCTTTCAGAGATACCACCTAGTTTTCTGCTTGAGGTGTTACTTTTGTGACCATGCATCTGGATTGAGGAGAGGAAGGGGTGATGCTTTATTGCCTCAGCATAAGAAGTCTGGAGAAGTAGTTTATCTCTTTTAAAAAAAAAAAGCCTAATTTTTTTTTTTTTTGGTGTTTTTGTTTTGCTTTGTTTTGTTTTGGTACCAGGGATTGAATGCACAACCTCATGCTTGCCAGGCAGATGCTTAAGCTACTGAGCTAAATCCCCAGCCCAAAAGTCTAATTTTTAAAGGTCCATTTTACCCTCTTGGTTACAGAGCCAATCAAGAGGTAGGGAACTAAAAAAACAGTTTGTATCCTTGAGGCTACCTAACTTTCAGGCACAAAAGGGGCCTAGACAGTCCGTTTATGGTTCTAGTTGTCAACTGAGTATATAAATATGCCATAGTAAAGTCTTACTCTATTGTGGGATCAAAAAAGCAAAGAAAGCCAGACTATAGAGGAAGGAAGGGAGGGAGAGGAAAATAGGGAGGAAAGAAAGACAACAGAATAGAAAAAATTGTATCTCATGGGTTTCTCAAGATTGACTATTCTTTGAGAGTTCTACCTACTTTATCTTCCAGCAGATTGTTTTCACATTTAGATCTCTGATTCATGTTTAGTTCGGGGTATGGTAAAATATATGGGTATTCACTTAATCTTCTTCATGTGAGTATCTAATTTTCCCTGTACTATTAAAGAGGCTATCTTTTCTCCAGTGTGTGTCTTTGGTCCCTTTGTCAAATATGAAATAGCTAGCTGAATGTGCCTGGGATTGTTTCTGCTTCCTCTTTTGTTCCATTAAGCCACATGCCTGTTTTTGCTATTTTGGATCTCTTCTGGTTCCACATGAATTTTAGGGTTGTTTTCATGTCTATGAGAAATGCTATTGGTATTTTGACTTGGGCTGTGTTAAATCTGTACATCAGACACAGGTGTAGGCAAAGACCTTCTGAACAGAACCCCAACAGTATAACAAAAAAATAACGAGGATCAACAAATGGGATTTTATCAAATTGAAAAGCATCTACATAGCAAAGGAAACTAAGAGTGAAGAGACAACCTAAAGAATGGGAAAAAAACTTTTGTCAGCTATTCTTCAGACAGAGGACTAACATTTAGAATATATGAAAAGCTCAAAAAACCCAGGCCC
This sequence comes from Dolichotis patagonum, assembly GCA_004027295.1. Taxonomy (NCBI): domain Eukaryota; kingdom Metazoa; phylum Chordata; class Mammalia; order Rodentia; family Caviidae; genus Dolichotis; species Dolichotis patagonum. The sequence continues at coordinate 38,662 of PVJX010008293.1, read as the reverse complement.
TCCAAAATAAAATAACCAACCAAAAAATGGCAAATACAATGAACAGACACTTCTCCAAAGAAGTACAAGTGGTGAAAAAATACATTTAAAAATGTTCAATATTTCTGGCTGTTAGAGAAATCCAAACTAAAACCACATTGAGATACTCTTACCAAAGAAAGAATGGCTGTCAATCAAAAATCAAGTAACAAATGCTGATGAGGATGTAAAGAAAAAGGAACCTTTCTACATTGTTGGTGGGAAGGTAAATCAATAAAAGCAATATGGAAACTAGTGTAGAGATACCTCAAAAACTAAAAAACAGGAATTCTATTTGACCTGGCTCTTCTTCTAAGATATCTTCTTAAAAGAGTTAAGATCATATTACAGGAATACATGCATACTCATGTCTCTATAGCAACACAAATTTATAACTGCTAGATCTTGGCAACAGCATATATGATCCATCAATAGATGGATGGATAATTAAAATTGTTGGAGACCACTATGAAGTGGCTCTGAGCAGGACTTAAATTTAACTGATTGGCTTTCTATGTTTATCTGTGACTCTGTACTAGGCCTCGGCCCCTTGCCAGGACGGGAGCTGATTCACAGCAAGTGAACCTCTATGAATCACTGGTCCTGGCTGAGGCCGGTAGTGGCCTGTGAGGCCAGAGACATCTCAAAGGACACGATAAAGGCCACAGCTGCGGACGCTTGGCTCAAAAATCAATTAAGTACGTAGAGACTGCACCTGCAGGAATTATTCCTACAGTCTCACTCCTACCATGTCTTCATATAAGACAGTTCTACTGAACTGACTTGATTTATTACTTGGAGACGTCCTTGAAGTGACTCCCAAGGTCCTGCTCATTGCCTGCACTTTCCCCTTTTGTCCTTGATGCTAATAAAAGTGGGCTGATCCAGAGAAGTCTTTGTGTAGTCCTCAGAGTCTCAATCTCAATTAAAGGTTTTGACCCTCCTGGAGCTCTAAAATCATATAACTTGTCGCATTTTATTTAAGCCTCCACCATATACTCGTTTGTGAGATTGGGGATCTAGGTCAGGACCCAATAGAAAATGTGGTATTCATACATAACAGAGGACTATTCTGTTATGAACTTCAGGCATTCACAGGCAAATGGATGTCATTGCAAAACATAAAGTAACTCAGGAACACAAACTTAAATACATGATTTCTGTAAGAATCTCTCTCTCTCTCTCTCTCTCTATATATATATATATACATATACACACACACATATATGCACACAGAAACACACATATGTGCAACTAGGGAGTTCACATAATTACCCAGATTATTCTGTTACTTCAGTAATATTTTAAAGGCATATGTTAATGTTTCTTTTATACTACTATTTTATGCACTGAAAGTTTTTTCTTGTTTGCTGCTTCTTTGTAAGATAGTTTTTTTTTTCCATCTGACTTTACTCTGAGTAACATTTTGGCTATTCTTTAAACTTCAAGATTTATAATGTATTAACTGTTGTTAGTCTCTATTTTGTTACAGAAATTTTTTTTTCATAAAACAGTGCAGTTTATATTTTGTTAATACCTACTTGTATTAATTTAAAAAACAACATTCCAGTTGGTGTAGTGGCACATTCCTATAATCCTAACACTTGAAAGCTGATGCAGGGTTGTAAATTCAAGGCAAGCCTGGGCTATATAGTGAGTTCAAAATGTCAACTTGGATTATGTAGTAAGAACCCATCTTAACAAAAGAAAAAATAAACTAATTACTCTGGTTATTGTTCCTTTTTGTAATTGATTGCATCCCTGCCCTTTGGATCGAGGCATTTGGTATGCTTAAAATACTGCGTGTTATTTTCTTTCTTGCTTAAAATCATTTCTTGTGATTAAAAAGTTGGAACTGATATGACTAATTAATACTAAGAATGTTAATATTTTTATCCTATGGTTTTGAAGTGCATTTATATAATGTCTAGAAGCTTTAAAATTGGTAAATTTTTGGATCTTTGTAGTATCAAAAATTCAAATCTGCATTTGAAATGTATATGGTCTACTTGTAATTCCTATGTAACACTCAAGTACACATTTTACTAAATCTTTAGTTGCACTATTAAAATATCAATACTGACCATTAGAGTCATAAAAATAACATTTTCATAAAAGATTTTGGTAATTAAGTGTGGTATAATAAATATTCAGTCTTTGTCCCAAGTTCCTGGCCCAGAGCTCCTAAAATGCTTTGAATTTCTTGACTGAAGCAGCTTTTTATTTTTAGTTTTTGGTTTTTGAGACAGAGTCTCACTGTGTAATTCAGGCTGGTCTTGAACTCATTACATAGCCTAGACTGGCCTCAAACTAGTAGCCATCCTGCTGCTTGAGTCTCCTGAGTGCTGGGAGCCGGGTATGAAAGACAGCAAAAGGTCTGCTGGGCACTGGGGACCTGAAGGATTTCGTTGAACACCTGGAGTTCAGTGTAGTGGCCCCTATGAGTCCACATTAGGAGGTTGAAGGTTTGATGCTGCAGGCTGAAGAATCTGCACTGGAAGTCAGGAGAGGACATCCCAGGTGAAAGCAAAGACTGGAGCTCCCCTAAAGAAACAGAAGTGAGCCTTCCTTTTTATTTTCCTTTCACACTATTCTGGTGATGATCCTTAGAGTGGGTCTTCCACAGCTAGAACTATGCAAGCCAATCCAGTTGGGTGTTATTTACTCAAACTGACACAATCAACCATCACATCATATAAGAAAACACACTTGTGCTCCCCCAACCCAACTCTGCTGTAATAAGAGGAACATGGCAGGAAAGTGAAGTTCTCTGGACTGGAAGAGGCTTCAATAGGAAGCAACAACCTTAAAGGCACTTTGTTCTAGTGTTCAGAATTGTGAGAAAACATATTTCTAATCATGCCACCTATTCTACAGTACTTTTTTTTTAATGGCAGCCCTAATAGGCTAATCACACATGAGAACTTCAGCTTATCTTCTTGGGAAGAGAGGGAAAATAGAGATTGAATGGGGTTCAAGAAGCTTCCAGGTTAGGAAGGACACAGAGGTCCCTGGGGCATGCTGGGAGACTGCAGAGCAGCTGTGTGCAGTGCCCTTGCCTGTCACCAGGTCTTGCCATCTGTATTGCTTCCATGGCTATTCCTAAGTTGTATCCTTTGTAGTAAGTAAACAAATAAAGTGTTTTCCTGAGTTCTGTGAACCATTCTAGCAAATTATTAAGCTTGAGGGTGGGTTCACAGGAATTCCTGAATTTGTAGCCATGCTAGACTGAGTATAGGCAGACTGGAACGTACACTGGCTCTGAAGCAAGCGCAGACTGGGAGATAGTCGAGCACTGGGCCCTATCAGGACAGAACTGAAATGTAGCCCATAGTTTCTAACAAGGATGAAGAATCACAAGTAGTGTCAGAATACATACTAGTAGTTTTGTAGGATTTAGTATTTTGAGCTATAAAGGATCATTAAATTCACAAGTTTTGGTTCTTAATTGTCTCATATTTATATTTTCTAAGGACTTTATAATAAAAGAGGAGCAGATAACTTTATGTAGTTCAAAATCAAAAAATGGTCGGCATTTCGTAAAATACATGAAATAAAAACTTTCTAGAAAAAAATACACAAAGGTACACTATTAAGCAATGACAGATAATTTTATTTCAGTTCCTTTACAGAATGAAAATGTCTAGTGTATACAATAGATCAAAGGTTACTCAGAGGCCAACAGTCATATAAAATAATTTAAGGCAAGCTTTACTATTTGAAAATAAAGCCAATGAAATGTGGACTCAATAGTGTAATTTTCAAGAAATTCTTTTATGGTGTAAAACTAGAAGAAAATTCATTCCAAATTACAAAATAAATTCCGTTGATACAATAATACCATTCAATCTGCAGTCTTTGGTAGGTTGTTTGATAGTATCCAGACCTTGCAATGTTTTCTAAATGTAAACTTTAGAACATTTTCTGAATTCCTGATAAGCTCAATTTCTGTCACTGGAAACTTCTCAGAATTCTAAGATATTACTGTTAGTTTAGGAGACACAGATGCTACAATGATTTTTCTAGGTTAGGATCACTGAAGGATAGTGGTGCTAAGGACAACATACACTTTTAATGAAGCCAAATCTGTTTGAAAACAGGAAAATCATTGTTTGTACAAAAGTACAAACTACTATTAGAATGAACTACATAGATGTACATAAGCATCAGAACAATGTTAAAGTCCTTTCTCTTTTCTGAAGTACAGGTAGTGGACCACGTGCTAGTTTTTCAAAGATTATGTTTTACAATCTCTCAGTTACAGTAAATCATCATGATTTGTAATCTCTATTTTTTTTTTTTTTGGTACTGGGGATTGAACTCGCGACCTCACACTTGCCAGGTGGGCACTTAAGCCACTGAGCTAAATCCCCAGCCCAGTAATGTCTTAACTTTTATACTTGCCAATATGTTCACGGGCTATAATGAGCCTTTGAATTTGTGCAGTACCTTCATAAATCTGCAAGAAAAATATAAAGGGAGATTAAATATCTACAGTACACAGATAGTTTGATTTATTCAACAGTTTGGATAACAGTGCTAAGTTCCATTGTAGTATTAAACTGAGGCAAATCACATATAATCTGTAACCTATAAAGAGTCTGAAACCTGTTCAAGTACTATAATTATAAAAGGGTACTTTACCAAACTTTGGGGAAAAAATCTTTAAAACATCAAGGAAAAGGCTATTTACCCTTTAAAAAATTTGGGACAATGAAAATTTAATGTTCCATCCAACTTTTTTTGAACTGTTCTTAGTTTTTACCCTAGGCATTTTGTTTTTATTATTAAATCTGATTTTTCACCCCCCCTTTTGTTGCCTTAGAAACAGTTGTTAAAAAATTCTTATTTTCCTTTTCTCTGCTTTTCTATTTTTTCTTTCTTTCTTTTGGTTTCTTCAGACAGTGTCCCATTATGTAGTGCAGGCTGTCCTCAAATTCACCAGAATTACAGGCATGCATCACCATGTTGGGTGATTTCTTTTAGCTAAATTTCTTTTATCTAAGTTTTTCTAAATACCACTTTAATTGAGAAGTCAAATATCACTATCACCTCATGTTAATTTTTAACTCCAACTATGATTTCAATGAAATGTCGAGCTGTCGGGCAACATTCAAAACAAATAATTTCAAGTGGCATGCACACTTTTTGGAGTGTAAAATATGGGCTACAATTAACAAAAATGTTAAAACTCAAAGGAGGTTGATCCAGACACATTATGCATGTCTATACCTCTTAACTCTGTGCACTATTCCTTTTTAAGACCTAAACTTTGACAAAAATAACATTCGTTATTATTGTTGTTCTATTCTGTTTTGAGACAGGGTCTTGCTATGCAGTTCAGGCTGGTTGAACTCTTGGTGAACTGCATGCCTCATTAACCTCCCTAGTACCAGGGTTACAGGTGTGTACCACTATACCTGACAAAAATAAAATTCTTCATGTAGCAGTTCCAAAAACTGGCTCAGTGTCATTATGATAATCATTTAATATTCTAGCAGCATAAAATCCCTAAATAATCAGAAATCTACTGTGGATTTTTTTTGGGGGGGGTACCAGGGATTGAAGTCACAACCTCATGCTTGCCAGGCAGGCACTTATGTTGCTGAGCTAAATTCCCAGCCTTTCACCGTAATTTATGAATATTCTAATACACAAAAATCCATTTTAAGTTTACCTGGTAGATCTTGGCATCCCTCATTAATTTTTCCACTGGATATTCTGAATTAAATCCATTGCCTCCAAAAATCTGCACAGCATCAGAAGCTACCTGATTTGCAATATCTCCGGCAAATGCCTTTGCAATAGAGGCGTAAAAGGTATTTCGGTGACCAGCATCAGTTTCCCAAGCTGCTCTCTGGTAGCTTAATCTGGCTAGTGCAACTTTCATTGCCATTTCTGCCAGCAAAAATGACACTCCTTGGTGCTAGAATGAAAAAGAAACAGATTAAGGGTGTCTAATGACAGAACGTACAAACTTTTTTCTATGACTTTTTTGGTGGAGGCGGGCGGGGGTGTTGAGATATGGTCTCACTATGTAGTTTAGGCTGGCCTTGAGCTCACTATGTAGCCCAGGCTGGCCTCGAACTTGCAGTGATCCCCCAACCATAGGCTCCAGAGGAATGGGATTATAGGTGTGTGCCACCATGACCAGTTCTTAGGACTATTTTTTTTAACTTTTTACTTTGAAAAAATTTTGGATTAGCAGAAAAGTTACAACCAGCTTCCTCTAAAGCTAACAAATTACACAACCACAGTACAATAATCAAGGACAAGGCATTCATATTGGTACATTTTACCAAATAAACTACAGACTTGGCTGAGGTTTTTCACTAATGTCCTTTGTGTTCCAAAATCATACACAGAATTTACTCATTGCTTCATAGTTTCTCCCAGGCCTTTTCCTCAGTCTTTCTTATCTCTCTCATGATCTTTGACCCTCTAAAAATTATTAATTGATCATCTTTTGTAGAATATCCCTTAATTTGGGTTTATCTACTGTTTTCTTATAGTGGGAATGAGATTATGCACTTAAGAGGACAAATATCATCAAGATGTGTCCTTCTGGTATCTGCTGGGCTGGCTTTCTTTTTTTTTTTTGGTACTGGGGATCAAACTCATGACCTCACACTTGCCAGATAGGTGCTTATGGCATTGAGCTAAATCCCCAGCCCTTGCTGGGATTTCTTCAAAAAACAAAAGGCAATGTGTCAGATATTGATAAGGTGCTTTTTCAGCCCTAGACCAGTGGTGGAGAACCTATGGCACATGCAGCACAACGGGCTGCTTGTATCAACAAAAGCTCTAAAAGGTTTGTCATCACTGCTCTAGAGGCTCAAAATTAAACAGGACACATGAATACTTCCAGTAAGAAATGGTAAATGTTCATGACTTATATAGTTCAAATGTGTTTCAGAATGAAAATATGTTTACCATATATTATTATAAAGAATATTCCAATATAGTACGGTTACAACTTTGGAAAAATATACTTATAAAAAAAGAACACACATCAAAATATTCACTATAATTCTCTGGATGGAAGGATTATAGATTTTATTACTTTATACTGTTATAAACTGTTTCACAATACAATGGACCACATGCTCTGAAATGATTCACATTAGCTAGACCTGAGGTGCATACCTGTGCTCTCAGCACTCTTGGACACTGAGGCAGGAAGATGGCAAGTTTAGTCACAGCCTAGGCAACTCAGCAACTTAGCAAGACCCTGTCTTAGAATCAACTTAACAGGTTGTGGGTGCAGTTCATTGCAAAGGCCCTGGGTTCAATACATAAATGAATGAATGAATTATAAATAAAAAAGCAGTCTGGTAGATATTTAGAAACAATTAATGTTAAGAGAATTAGACCTACTTCATATAGGAAGCAATATCAAAATGGATCTGATGACACAGATGTTATATAAGCTACAAATTCTATGACTGAATACATACCAAGAAGAACCAGAGGCCATAAAAAACCCACAAAAAATATATCTGGTCAACTTCATACATATACTATATTTGGTAACATAAACCTGATTGTATTGCTTTCGAATGTGACAAGGTGTTGAGACAAGCACAGGAAGTAGGTCTTACAGGAGGCATGGTTAAGTAGAGTGAATAACTTTCATGTGCAACAGGGAGGTTAATGTCCTCCCTTATTTCTACTTGTCTCCAACATGTTCTTTTCTAAGTATTTACAAAAAATTTTTATTAATACAAGTTTATAGTACATGATTACATTTATCATTGGGAGTTTGTACATGTACATATGCAACTCTGGTTCCCCTTCCCATTTGAAAAAGATCTCCCTACTCCTATTATCTATCCTTTATTTTGTTCTTTATTTATATTTTGGATTTCTTTTATAAGAGAAACAATATATTTAAATTTGTGTGTCTGACTTATTTAATTCTATGGTCTTGAGGTGCATTCATTTATCTATAAACACCTCAAGTTTACCCTTTACAGCAGAGCAGTACTCCACTGTGTAAACCTAACACATTTTCTTTATCCATCAACCTATTGATGAATATACACACTATTTCTAACATCTAGCTATTATAAATTGTGCTGCTATAAACACAGGAATGCATGTATCACTGTAAAATGATGACTAACTCATCTGGGAATATTCCTACGGGAATAGCTGGGTTGAATGGAATTTGTTTTTGTAGTTTTTTGAGGTATCTCCATAGTGGTTGGATGCACTAGTTTACATCCCCATCAACATTATGCAGAAGGGTTCCTTTTTCCTCACAGCTTCATCAACATTTTTTATTATTTTATGTCACGATGATAATGTACTTCTCTAATAGTTTGTGTTGTTGAACCTTTTTTCAGGTATTTATTGGCTATCTGTACTTCTGAGAAGTGTCTGTTCATTGCAGTTGCCCGTTTTTTTGACTGTCTTTTATTTTGGGTATCTCATTTTTTGAGTTTTTAATTTGATAAGATTTCATTTGTTGATCCTTGGTATTATGTCTTATGCCACTGGAGTTCTGTTCAGAAAGTCCTTGTCTATGACTGTGTCTTCAAAAGTTACACCTATTTTATCTTTCAGCACATTGTTTCTGCCTTGAATTTACATTTGATTTTAGGTTAGTAAATGGTGAGATATACAGGTCTAGATTCAGTTTTCTGCATGTAGAGATCCAATTTTCCCAGCACTATTTCTTAGAGCCTTTTCTCCAATGTTTGTTTTTGGCCCCTTGTTAAAGATCAAATAGTTGAATGCGTGTGGGACGTTTCTGCTTCCTCTATTCTAGTCCACTGATTCACGTTTCTGTTTTTGTGCCACTACCATGCTGTTTTAGTCACTGTAGACTTTTTTTTTTTTTGTCTTTTTTACACAGGTCTCACTCTGAAGTTCAGCCAGCCTTGAGCTCACTTTGTAGCCCAGGCTGGTCTCAAACTCACAATGGTCCTCCTGTCACAGCCTGCCAACTGCTGGGATTACAGGATGTGCCACCATGCCCAGATTCACTGTAGATTTCTAAGCCAAAGATTCTTTCAAAGTTGTTTTTCTTTTCATTTAACTTCGTTTTTTGATTGGTTAAATTTAGTTAAAAGTATCAGTGGAAAATGGTATGATTTGGGTCTCAACTAACCCTAAAAAATAGGCTGTTCTAACAAGGATCCTTGCCCTGCAACATCTTTTTTTATCAGTGACCACAAGCCCCTGTAACTAGTGGTATTTGTTTCAAAAGACCTTACACAGATCTCCTTTTGTCTTTAAGAGTTTCCCTTTACACCGGCTCCTTCAGATGTGCCACAGATGTAACCTAACCTGTAATCACTTGCTTGTCTCAAACTCTTTGCGAGACTCAGTCTGTCATTCAGCTTAGGTTAACATTTTACAAACGTAATGGTCTGCAAATTGATTGGAAATTAAAAAAGAACTGGTCTTTCACCACAGATAGTTTAAAAACCACCAACATAGGAGGGTCAATGAGCTATAGGGGAGAGAATAGTAAATATTTTTTATTTTAAAAGTAATTCCTAAATATTTGGATAAAAAAGAGTACTAAAACAAGCACAATATTAAAGTTACCTCCACAAGTAGCTTTCCAAAAGTTTTCCTTTGTAGAGCATACTTGGTAGCTTCATCCAAAGCTCTTTGTGCTAATCCAACTGCACCAGCTGCTACCTAGGATTTTAACAGTTTATAAGCAAAAGTTCTTGTTATCTTTAAGATGTACAGTAAATAGTTACTTCCCTGAGATTCAAAATTAAGGATTATATAACAGGAAAATAATCTGTAGCTTAAAGTAAGACAAGCACTGAAACATATACTATTTATAAATCGTAAGTAAGGGCAGGACTGAGATGTAGCTCAGTGGTAAATGCACACTAACATGTCTGAGGCTCTGGGTTTGATTCCTAGCACTGGGGGATAAAAGGTAGTGACAGACACAGGATTTCAGCCTACAGAAGTCACTTGTCTGTTTAACAAAAGAAGCCTTCCTAGGGGAAATATTCATAATGAGTGAAGAAATAAAAAATAAGTACATAGTTAACAGGGATGATGAAATTAAGTGTACACTGCTCTCTGTAGATCTAGCAGAAACTACATTAATTTTGCATTTGCTAAAATTATTTCTACAGTAAGCAGCAAAAAGAATTATAAATATAAAAGTAATATTATCTCTTCTCCACCCTTACTAAAATAAGCAGGTATTTAAAAACACAAGCATACAATGTTGAAATAAAACATTATTTAATGTAACAGATGAAAAATCTATAAAGATTATCAATTCCTGTTACTTACTGTAGGTCTAGTTCTATCAAATGCTCCCATTGCAATTTTGAAACCAGCTCCTTCACCAATTAAAACATTTTCTTTAGGCACTTTTACATCTTCAAAGACAATTCCTCTTGTATCTGAACATCGCTGGCCCATGTTTAATTCCTAACAAAAAAATTATCATATTTTAAAAAAGACCTTTGTTGCATCAGTTTAAGCTTTGGTAATTGTTTTGTGCCTCTGTAAGTATCTAAAAACAGAGGCAACAATCTATGGCCTGTAATACTGGTTTTGCAAGGAAAACATCACTAGAATATGGATTACACCTATGTGTTTACCTATGTTTCAGGGCTACTTCCTTGTTACAGTGACAGACCTATGCAGGCAGCTGTAACACAGATCACACAGCCTGCCAAGGCTAACATATTTAGAATTCAGATCTTAATCAAGAAAGTTTGCCAAAACCTAGTCAAAAATGTGTCACAGCTTTGAAATAAGCATTAGCCTAAAAGTCTAAATACCACTTTGTGAATGTGTGAAACTATCTTTTTTTACTATGAGAGCTACAAAAAACATTTACCAAACATAATTTGACTTGGGACCTTTAATCTTGGCTTATCTAATAGAACTAAAGTAGTCCACTGATTAAAAAACAGGTTTTGTTTTCCTCTCTTCGTTGACATTAAGGTCCACTGTAAGTGTAGAAAAACTCACCATTTTTAGGCAGTCTCCCTTTATGTAAGGAATATATCCCAAGAATCCTGCTGGTTGCCTGAAACCATGGATAGCACGAACCTTTTATATACTGTTTATCCTACATAACTACATCTATGATCAAATCTAACATATATAGGGGCTGGGGATTTAGGTCAGGGATGCAGCACCTGCCTGCCTACCAAGTGTGAGGTTGTCAGTTTGATTCCTGATATCCCCCCCCAAATATGTAAGAGATTAAAAGTATTAATAAAACAGAACTGTAACAATATACTACAATAAACATTATTAAAAATCTACGAGTATTTCTGTAGCTTTCCATTTAGTATTTTCAGACCATGGTTGAAGCCACAGGTAACTGAAGCAAAACTGTGAGAACTACTTTATGCATTTACAATACTATGGACAAATGTATGTACGTAACTACCATCACAATCAAGATACAGAATATTTCGGCACCTTGAAAAGTTACCTTACTCTGCCTTTATAATTAATAACCTTACTCTATCTACTTCCAAATGGTGAAGCTTTTAGAGATAAGAGACCACACTGGAACCCAAAACTCACTTATCACAAAGTGCCAACACTGCAATCAAACCCGAGTACTGAAGCTCTAGTTTAGAAAAAACAACTCATACATAACATCGTCTGTCTTAAAAGAAAAACAAGTAACACATGTGCCATAGGTTCACGTCAACCCTACCAACCACTGACCTGCTTTCTCTTCATCAGAATGTTAACTGAGTGGAATAACAAGGTCAACCCTCTGTGCCCGACTTTTCACTTAGCACGGTGCTTTAGAGATTCACTGTTGGTTTTTTTGTTTTGTTTTGTTTTTTGGTACTGGGAACCGAACTTAGGACCTTGCACTTGCCAGGCAGGCACTTATGCCACTAAGCTACATCCTTGACCCTCCTGTTTTTTGCGTGATCAATAATTCATTTCTTTTACAGTTGAGCAGCAGTATTATACCATATGGATGTACTATGTATCTCATCTACCAGGTGATGGCCACAGTCTTGCCAGTTTTTAGCAATCATTAATGAAGCTGACATAATTATTCAAGTTGGGTACTTGTTTTTATTTCTCTTGAATAAGTAACCAGAAACATTGGTTAACTTTTTAAGAAAACATGAAACTATATTCTCTCAGTTTTTTGTTTTGAAAAGTTTCAAACCAACAGAAGTTTTAACAGTATAATAATTAATTATCCACCCTCTATCTAGATGCACCAATTGTTGACATCTGTGGATGCGTATATAACTATTAGCATGTGAGGAGATTATACCTATCAAAACTCTTCTTTTCAAGGGAAAGAAAAACTTACAAGATCTTGTTTTTAATAATCAGGATCAGAAGCAGGCGCAATGAAAACACAGAGCTATAAATTCATTTATTGTGGTGGCCTTAATATGAATAGACTGCTTCTAGGTTTGAAGAAACGGTTATAATAGTGGCTTGATACACCAAGTTCCCCTTATTTTGCCTTTAAAAGTTAATAAACTCTAGTACTGTGATAGTTAACTGTTGTGCCAACTTGAGTAAAGCATGCTCATAACTGATTAGCTTAGCATCGTTCTGGATGTGACTGAATGGATTTACTGAAAATGGAAGACCCATGCTGTGTGTGAGTGCCACCTACCACAGGCTTGTAGCCTGGAAAGAGTGAAAAAGGGCAAGCCGGCGGAAGGCTGCTGCTTCTGCCTCCTGTCTGCTCTACCATGACGGTTGCTCCTCTGCAATGCCCCGCTGCCACGATACCCTTGCCTTGGAGCCTGTTGACCATAGACTGAAACCTCTTCAAACTGTGAGCTAAAATAAACCTTTCCTCCTCTAACGTGTGGGTGTCAGGTATTTTGTCCCAGCAGTGAAAAGTAAGTAAGACAAGTAACTCAGATTACTACTCAGATAAAATGAGAAAACACTGCTTACAAAAACATTTAACCTGCTTCCCACTCACCCTCAAGTCTCACATTTAAAACCAAAATGCTTCCTAGACTCTTCCCAAACCATATAATTTCTTTCTTTTTTTTTTTTTTTTGTGGTACCAGGGATTGAACTCACGACGTTGTGCTTGCAAAGCAGGCGCTTATGCCACTGAGCTAAATCCCCAGCCCCAATTTCTAAAACATAAAACATTTTGAAAACATCAAATTTCATATTTGCAAATGACCATTTATTTAAAAAAGATTTAGAGGTTTAATACAATGTATTTATCTGCTCCTCTCCTTAGAAAGTTCCCCCGTTCAGAGAAATTTTTCTGCTTTAATTAATACACTACTCCCAATACTTACAAGAGTGCCTAGTATACACTATGTACTCATTAATAAGTATTTATTGAATTAAAACTTTTTTAAGTGAGAAAATTAAGTAGACAGACTAGAAATACCAAGGTAGTCAGGAGTTGGCTTATTATTGGAAAAATTATCAGCTGCTAAGTCCTTTCTGCTTTCTATTGATGCATCATACATTTGGCCTGAGATTTCCACTCACCATCCCTAAAAAGGAAATATGATCTCCAATTTCTTAGGAGAAGCATGGTAGTCTTATACTTACATTTTGTTATATAAACAATATTATTAGATTTATTTGTAAAATGTAGTCCATCTTTAATACCTTTTAAAATTGTGCTTTTGAAATATCACCCAATACTGCTAGAAACTGCACAGGTTAACTTTTTAGAGCTTATTACTGACCTCAATTCTGCCTCTAAAATTGTGACCTTAAGTAAAATATTTAGTTAGATCTTAGTTTCATTATTCTATGAATAGACTGAAGTAAATAACATATAGAGTATCTTCTGACTTTAAAATTCCATGACAGTTATGATTTATATTGAGGTGACAGAAAAGTGACTAAAACAATGACCTATGAGAAGTTACCCTTTTTTATGTACTTTTGTAACACTCATTTTAGGCTTACATACAACAGAAAAGATTCCAATGAGAATCTACAAATATGTAAGACTGGTTTTGAAATATATTTGATCAATTCAAATTAATCTTTCCAGTTCAGGCCACATGAAACTACTCTGAATATCTGCCCAGATAACTTATGCCTTTCACCACCTACGAAGAAGGAAATACATTCACAATGCAGTAACCTTTGGTAACGTAATTATCTTCAAATCCACCTTTGCCTTAGCTACAAACATGACTTAGTTACTAGTAGTGTTTTTTTTTTCAAAATTCATTTTGAAAACAGTTTTACAATTGTAAACCTGAGCTCTTCTTTCTATTTTCAGAGTATAAACTTACACCATGTTTTGTTAATTACCACTAGAAATATTTTAATGATTTCATTTCTTTGATCTCCCACATTTTAAATTCTCTTTAGTTTATTTTAAAAGTGCTACATTATCTCCACATATTCAGACACAAAGAGTGTTAAATAACCTTTTCTTACTTAAATTAAATTTTTGTGCCTTTCCACATGCCAGGCTCTTAGCCATTCTCACATTTTTCTCAAACATAGATGGCTCTCTTAAAATGTTGTATGATCTTGGGTTATCCATTTATTTCACACTGTTTAATTCATGGAATGGGCAGAATGTCACTTATCCTATGAAAAGGTTGCTGTGTGGATCCAACTGGAAAAAGAGTGGGAAAGTCCTCTGAATTATCTAAAACTCCACCATTAAAAAGGCAGTCTAACTAAGTTTTTATTAGTTCATGAAACAGAATAGTTTGTGCCATCATTGTTCATTTTTTGTTTTCATTTTGTAACTTGAACTACTTCTAACAATATGTAATTTATCAACTAGTTATTTCTTACTGTTATTTTTTTTGAAATTCTGTATTATTTCTACCTTTTTTTCTGTTTTGCTTTTTTTCCTCTAAATAAAAAAAAGAAGGCAATCTAAATGACAGTTTGATTCTATTTTGTGATATCTCACAGCTGTTATCAGCATTCCCTGAAGGACCAATCTTTCTAAATGACTTTGCTCAATTTAAAACTTCAGCAACATATAAAGTATTTCACCTGATAGCAAAATGCAGCTTTATTTTTATTCCAACTAAAAAAAAATTTCATTTAAAGGATGCTTAAACAGTAATTTAACATTTAGTTAGAATGATACTTGAGACCTTAATCACTGTTAAATACACACTTTACCTTTTTCCCAATCTGCACTCCTGGACTATCTGCTTCCACAATAAATCCAGTGAAAGCTTTACTTGCAGGAGCTTTGGGATCTGGATCAGAACGTGCCAATAAGAAGTACCTGATGCAAACACACATGATGATGGTGACTAATCAAAGTGACTGCTAATCCTCCCAACACCCCAATTAGTACTACTCCCATTTTACACACAAGAAAATGAACAACCAGGTTTCAAAACTTGTGAAAATCACATACATACTATTTGGAGGAACTCGTATCTCCACCCAGGTCTACTCCTTAACTATTATTTAGCACGAGTTGTAGGTAAAAATTCCTTGTGTTTTGTAATGTAATATGAAAAGAAAGCTTATGTAAGTTTTAACTAGCATTTTTTTCTTTCCCCAAACCAACTTTATCTTCTCAGATATCTGAAAAAATATGGCAATCAAGGCTGCTTATGAATAACGACATTATGTTCTGATTACTGTTTTATGTTTTGATTACTGCTCCTCTTGGCAGCAATGGCAGAATATTTGTTATAGCTGAATCATTATGATTATTTTCTAGTTCTTTCCTCCATGAGGATTTTTGCTCAGAAAAGAGCTGAGGATACAGCTTAGTAGTGGAGTACGGACTTCACATGTGCAAGGTACTAGATTCAATCTCAAGCAGCCAGTAGAAAAAAAATCGTAATTCTTCTTAACATATTTTCTATGCTTAAAACTAACAAATTATCATTGAATCTAACTTAGTCTTTTTGAGACAGGGTTTTGCTATTCAGTTCAAGTTGGCCTTCAGCTCACTTTGTAGCCCAAGCTGACCTTAAATTCACAATGATCTTTCTGCCTCAGCCTCCCAAGTACTGGGATTACAGGTGTGCGCCACCATGCCTGATGAAAAGGGTTTTTTATATTTTATTACTAAATTTATGTGAAGAGTTCACAAAGTAACTATTTTTATTTTATTTTATAAATTAAGCTTATTAGAATTAATCTGCTACAAATAATTCAGGGACTTAAAAAGAGTTCTTAAAAATCACTAAAGTATAATTGCTTAGAACCTTCTCTTAATGAACATGGCTTTTTAAAAAAAGTGGTTTAAAAATAAAGATTATGAACATAAAAGTAATTAAGAAATATACAGAGATGTTTCCAAAATCATACCAATTAGCTTTTCCTCCATTAGTTATCCACATCTTTTGACCATTAATAATGTACTCATCTCCTTTTTTTTCTGCTTTCGTCTTTATGCCAGCTACATCAGAGCCTGCTCCAGGTTCTGTTACACAGTAGGCCTTGAATATATGGAAATGAGAAAAAGTTAAATGTTAAGTATTAAATTTTGGGCTGGGGATATAGCTCAGCAGCACAAGTGTCTGCCTTGCAAGTGCACAGTGCTGAGTTCAATTCCTGGTGCCCCCCCCCAATATTAAATTTTGAATTTTTGGAAACTAAAATTCTGTTTTAATTTTGGACTAGGTATTGAACCTAGTGTATACTAGTGCTTTCTAAGCAAATGCTCTACCACTGAGTTATACTCCAATCCCTGTATTCTAGTTTTGAAATCAATATTTCAAATATTTTTTAAAACACCTACAATTAAAATATTCTTTAACAGTTACATGCCAAAAGTAAAAACATTTCATATGTAAATTAAAATAAGCTATATCAAGAATTAAAATGTTAGGTATCTTCAAACAAGTTCATTCAATTCAATTTATATTGTACTAACTTACTCAGATATCTACTAAATACCTACTATGTATCCGGCTATCAACTACGAGATGGAGAAACTAGAGCTGAAAGATTTTCTGTCTCAGAGATTTTCATAGTGTTAACAGTGGAGATAAATAACTATATTGAATTCTAGTCTAAATGGTAAAGTTATACAGGAGAGACTTGAGAAACTTTCAGAAATGATGCATAAAATAAATTTCAAATAGAAAAGGGATCCTTTTGGAGAAAAACAAAAGAGAAGAAAAGGGTATTATAGGCATAAGTACAGCATATGCAGTAATACCAAGAAACAGGGTGACCAGGGGCTTGTAAGGTTGAAAAAAATACCAGAGTTATATAATACACGAATCCTGTGTATATAAGGGAACAGTACGCTATGATTCTGGAAAAAAGAAAGAACAACAAAAATACCATTATCTCATAATAAGAATTTAAAATCTTATACGTAGAAACAGAGCAGCCTCTTAATGGTCTTACTTACTAGGTATAAAAGAGATTTCTTTAAACTGTTTTTGTAAATGGGGACTGAGTGAAGATATTCCTATTAACATGGAAGTATCTTGTGTTTACTATAATTCTTCCAGATATTTAACTTTGTTTTTAGAAAAAGTCTTTGAGGTTAAGTGCTATACATATTTAAGACCACACTGCTATTGTATGACTAAGCCAAGATGATCAACACACCTTCAGACTCCAAACTGAGGGCAGTTTCAGGCACATTCCAGATATCTGCTAGCTCCAGGGGAAATACATGGCCTTGTAACAACAGTTTGCTTTAATATTAGGTTTTTTACACAGATTTGTGGGTTTTAAGACTATCTTTAGACAGATGAGTTTACTGAACGTTTTCAAGTTCATCAAATAGTCTACACTTGATCTTAGCCAAAAAGTCAAGAAGTGTTGAATAGTCTAATACTGTATTCTAATACTGCATGTATTGTAAGTGTACACTGTTTAAAAAATTGAACCCAATGTTTAAAAATGAAATATGGTTTCTCTTTCCTTATTCTAATAACATATATAAATGTAATGATTTTGATTTTAAGAAATATTTTTGTACTAAACCATATTTAAAGGTTATAGTGTTGCCTTTATTCATCTCTATGCTTTTCCTCAGCAAGAATATATCTAACCACATGATTAAGTAAGTCTTAAGGACATACAGCAACAAATATATACTAACTGTAACTTTAAATCTAAAAACCTGCACTAGTTTTTATGTTGGTGTTATTTGAAAAAATAAAAATCTAAGAAGTTTGAATATTCAACAATAAAGTGAAATAATTTGTAGTCATGTAGTAGATACCATACTATGCAGTAATAAATACTATAACATTTAAAAGGAAGTAGAGCATAGGAAAGTGCTCATGATATTAAAAGGTATAATAAATATACAATTGATATACTATATCTATAGTATGTCCCTGAGTGCTAAAAACATTTGTATATTTAAAATTCTAAGACAGTAACTCTAGTTAATTTTATATCTGAATATCTCTGGATTAGAGATATTTTTTCCCTTCTATACATTTTCAACTTTTCTATATTGAAAGATTTGACAGTAAATTAAAATGTATTTACTGAGCTTTAAACTAACTGATTTACTAACTATTCAAAACTTAAAATTCATATGCCTAATGGCAGTTTCTTTCCTTTGTTTCATTCTTTTTTTTTTTTGGTCTCTTTGAGACAGGGTCTCACTATACAGTTCAGACTGGCCTTAAACTCACTTTGTAGCTCACGCTGGTCCTGAACTTGTAACAATCCTGTTGCCTCAGGCTCCCAAGTACTGGGATTACAGGCATGCACCACCATGCCTGGCTCCCTATTGGCAATTTCTATACTCACTCTTAGCTTTATTACTTTAGGTACAACTAGTGCTATTAAGCATTATAAAAGCAAAAATGTACAGTAAACTTTTATTATTTCAGAAGTTATAATAACTTAGGGAATATAGTAAATATATATTTACATATATCATAGGTACTAATAAGGCTATAAAGAAATGTTTAAAATACTTTCAATTACATTTAAAGACTCAATTTAGGGATACATATTTATAACGAAGACATTTAAAAATATTCTTATTAATGTATTAAGATAGGTTCTCCTAAGCATCTCCATGCTTCATCTATTATTTATTACTACAGGTGCTATAGGAGAAAATCTAGAGATTTTATACAACTCATGGATAAAACTGAGATTTTTTTTTCTTTTTGAAACAGGGTGTCACTATGTAGTTCAAGCTGATTTTGAATGCACTTTGTAGTCCAGGCCAGTCTCGAACTCACTGCCTCAGCCTCTTGACTGCTGGGATGACAGGTGTGCACCACTACACCTGGCCAACACTGAGAATGTTTAGCCTACACTACTTGCTGAGTAATTACCAATTAACAGGAAATATGCACAACTGTATTAAGCAGTTTTCCTGATCTTAAATAAAATAAATTTATTTATCTAAAATAAATGAAAAACATTTGTTTTCAATTATTACTTTGTACTCTTTTGGGTAAATTTTCACAATTAGTTTAAAATTAATAATAATCTAATATGTTTCAGTGGCACAATCACACATTAAAATATCTGACTAATAACCAATAAAAATTTTTAGGTAAAGAACAGTTTTAGAATAGACTCAGTATACATTAGTATCTTTTTTCAAAAATCCAGTTTAAATGTTTATTAAATTGCCAGGTTTGGTGGTGGATACCTATAATTCTAGCACCCTGACAGGCTAAGGAGGAGGATCACAAGTTCAAGCCAGTGTGCACAATTAAGTAACACCCTGAATCATAAATTAAAAGAGGGCCAGGCATGTAGGTCAGTGTGAAAGCTCTGGGTTCAATCTCCAGTATCATCAAAAGAAAAAGAAAAAAAATTATTGAATTGCTTTTAATGCTAGTATTTCAGAATGCTATTATTTTAAGAATCTGAGTACTATATAGAAACCAAAACGAGAAATTTGAAATTTGATCTCCATTCCTTCAGAAGTGGTTTCTCAGACGAACCACCCAGTTCTCAAAGAGCAAAGCTAGGTAAGTATTTTTCCATAAAGTCAATATACCTCTCCTGAAAGCAAGGAGATTATTCTGACACTTTTTGGGATTCCAAAAACATGAAGTAGATATATCTTGTGTGGAAATAAGCAGGAGAATTATTATGACACTTTCTTGAAATTCCAGAAACATCACTGTACCTAAATACATTGCTTACATTTGGCTTAATGTCATAAGTACATGTACACATGTAGGTTGAAAAGGAAAAACAGCACCCTCTTAACCCTTGTAAAATGTGGGCCAGGCATAGCAGTGCACACCAGCTACCTAAGAGGCTGAGATAGGAGGATTGCAGATCCAATACCAGCATGGGAAACTTAGCCAGATCCTATCTCAAAATAAAAAAAAAGGTGAAGGCCCTGAGTTCAACCCTTGCACAATAAAGGAAAAAAAACCTGATATGTGAAACAAAGTTGCAGCTGTACATACTCACACACATGATTGGTTCCTCAGTCATCCTTCCCAAATACTTCTTTTGTTGGTGATTATTTCCAGCAATAATAACAGGCATTTGCTAATAACGAAAATTGACATTAAAAGATCAGACTATTTTTATTACATATGTAAATTCAGACACTACAACCGAAATCAAAGGAACTACCCCTGCCAAAGAGCAAGTTCAAAGAACTTGTATGCATTTTGCCTCTAAATTAAAAAGCCAAACCCATAAGGAAATACATGTGCTAATCTCAGTATATGTATAACATTAAGTTACATGGAGGATTTGCTGGTGATACAACAC
Organism: Dolichotis patagonum; assembly: GCA_004027295.1. Taxonomy (NCBI): domain Eukaryota; kingdom Metazoa; phylum Chordata; class Mammalia; order Rodentia; family Caviidae; genus Dolichotis; species Dolichotis patagonum. The sequence goes on along the minus strand of PVJX010008293.1, from coordinate 18,043 downwards.
ATAAAAGTTTACCACAGTAAAATGTTCAAATAAACCATTACATTTAAGATGTGTGACATGCTGCTTACCAACAAGCTTCCTGTTCCTCAGAACTGCTTGCTAAGTTTCAGCACTGCCAGCAGGGGTGACCAGACAACTTGATCAGCTTGTGAATGCTGGCTTTAAGCCTAGCCCTTGCCTAAGAATTTCCACAGTAGCTACAGCCAAAGTATACAGTTTCCCCACAAGGACAGTTAAGAATCTGGGTATTGCAGGCACCAGAACGAGAGCTGAGCAAGCCTTGAAATCAGAACTCCAGACTCTACTGCTGAAGCCTCCATTCTTTAAAAAAACTGTTTCGTCAATCAATGGTACTTAGCTACGAGTGTCTCTTGAACTAGTGTCTCTTGAACATATCAGTAGGGAGCTGGTTTCGCAAGTAACTTACCCCCAAGGAATTTGCTTCAACAGCAGTCTGAAACCCTGTACATCCATACGCCAATTCTTCAGTAATTAAACACGCATCAAAAGATCCAAGTCCAAGACCTCCTATGGTATCAAAATGTTTTAAAAGCCAATTATATTATCTAGTGAATCTCAATCAAAATAAAGGGGAGCTATTTTAATTGCTTCCAATATAGTCCGACTTGTTGAAAAAGCAAATGTATAATTATGTGCAAATATTCTGACTAGCAATAATAAGTTATACTTTTCTAAAATTAAGTTTAAAAATTTTCAAAAAAGTATTTACTTGTAATCTGGACCTTTGTGATTTTGTAAAAACTTGCTTTAGCTTCCTCCCACAAAGCACGGTCACACTGATTTTTTAAAAATTTTAGTTAAAGAGAAAAAAAAACAAAACAGAATAAAGGATAGCAACAATACAGAATTCCAAGGAAAAAAGGAAAAGGACAACAACAAAAAAAACGTTGGAAATTATTACTTGACAAATTACACACTGACTTCTTGGAAATAGTTGTTCAAATTACAAAGTTAAAACATGTAAAGCAGACATTCAAACGGTCAGACTGTTAACAATTCTGCTCCACGATCTGACAAAAACAGTAATATGGTCATCCATCTTACCCACTTAAATATACATGCAATTATATCAAAAGGGTAAAATTAAACACAACAAAACAGAACAAAGCGGATCACAAGAAAGCAATGTGAGACATAAATTTCAAAACTAGACAATCGGAGATATTCACTCTCTATCATATTGACTCTTGTTTTCTTACAAATAGTTGTCCATATTGTCACATACAGGGAATTCACATGAAACAACATAGTATGGAATTGATCTGAGCAGGACAAGGGGGGCATTTCAGGTCTTCAAGACCAAAAAATAGGGAAACCAAGAATGGCTGTCATAGTGTGTCTCTCATTCTCCTCAAAACAGCTGTCCATACCTTCATGTGTGATGAACTTAAACAAAGCAAAACAAAACAAGCTAAAATCATTTTGAACAAAGAGCAATAGTTTTGCTGTATTTCACACATTATGGAATCAGCACTGGGTACTGTAGTGTCTCTTTTTCTTCAAAGTAGTTGTTCATTTCAACATGTGTTATATAGTTGGTTCTCGTAAACTGTTTATAAGCTCTACACATGCATGGGTCTCTACATGTATATCTATCATTTCTGTATTAGAGGGAAAAACAACACAAAGCAAGATAAAACAAAACAATTCCTAAAAAAGCATGAAGCAAAAAAGTCATATAAAACCACAATACAAGGTGATCTACAATGGTTATCATGATGTCTCAGCAGTATATAACAATACTAATAAAAACAAAGCATTGGAGACATTATAAGACTTCAAAAGCAAGTAATAATAACACCAGAGTGGGTATCTTAGTGAATCTTGTCATCTTCAGTGTAGTTGCCTATACTTTTAGACTTGATGCTATCAATCATAACAGATTTAAATAAAATCAGTCAATACAAAGTAGCAATCTAACAAACCAGATTCAAATAAGATCAGTCATAATAAGACAGTACAAGTTATAAAGGGCTTCAGATTAAGTTGATAGGAAATTAGGGATGATTACCATAATATGTTCTCTTATCTTTGGGATAGCAGACCATGTCCTCTAGTTTAAGTAGACAAACTGGAACAGCACGTAATCCATCCAAGCAGTGTGATGAGAATAATGTAAATTTTAAATCTTGTTACCCAATTAATAATATCCTCTGACTCCCTTTTTAGACAATTCCTCTCCTTTCACTCCCATAGGGTGCACTGCTTGTTTTGGGTCCCACTGCCTTCCTATATAGATCATCTCAATAGATCCTATCTCCTGATCTACTCTGCCTGTGTTTCTCTCTGTTAATATTTCAAGGCCATCTATACTAGAGATTACAGCCAATCCTCTCTGCCTTATGTCTGCTATTCTGTTTTTCTGCCATTGGTTGTTTATTTTTCTGTTCCACTCCACTGTCTGCCCTGTTCACTGGGGCCTCCCTGCCACTGTTCCTGAAATGCTCATATTCTTTTTCTCTCTAAAATGTCCTTCAGTATTTTTTATAGAGTTGGATTAGTGGTCACAAATTCTCTCAGTTCCTCTTTGTCATAGAAGCATCTTGTTTCTCCATTAATTTCTAGAGAGAGTTTTGCAGGATACATCAATCTGGGCTGGAGATTGTTCTCCTTCAGCGCTTCAATTACTTCACTCCAAGCTCTTCTTGACCTGATGGTCTGTGTCAAGAAGTCTGTCGTGATTTTGATGGGTTTTCCTTTATAGGTGATCAGTTTCTTTTCTCTGATGGCTTTTAATATTCTGTTCTTATAATGAATTTCTGGGATCTTGATTATTATGTGTTTGGGTGTAGCTCTGTTTTGATTGTAGGTGGCTGGAGTTCTGTATGCTTCATACATCTGCATATCATTTCTTTTTTCTATGCTTGGGAAATTTTCCTTAATAATTTCTGTGAATAGTCTTTGCAATTCCCCTGTTTTGACTCTTGCTTCTTCATTCACATGCTTTATTAAGTTATAGATCTTGTCAAATTCCAGTCTTTGTATAGTTACTGCCTGCTCCCTTGTTATTTTTAAGAGATCTTCCCTTTCATGATCAAACATTGCAAGCCTGTGTTCAATTTTTGATAGTCTATCTTTGGTTTCTTTCAAGCAGTTTTGCCAGCTTTCTATGGAGGCTTTAGTTTCCTGATAATCTCTTTGAATTTGCTTTGTGAATTCTAGGTTTCTATTCTTCATTGAATGTTTCTTTTGTGTTCCTCCATTCTTCTGTCTGTGTCTTCTTGAGAGGTGCCCAGCCTTTCTTTTATTAATCTACTTATCTCTTGTTTAATTTGAATGAATATTTCAGTTTTGATCCTGCTTACGAGGTCCTGAAGATATCTCTTTATGTCTGCTACCGCTGTGTCTGATGTTGCATGTTTGCTGCCCTCAGTCTCTTTTGTATTTACCTCTCCTGGATCAATGTTCTCAGGGTTGGGGGCTGCGGTTTTTTTCTTATTTCTCCCTCTTGTCATGTTTTTGGTTCCTTCCATACAAGTGTATAGTGTAATTCCCAGCCCCTTTTCTTGTTGGTTAAAGTTCCTCTAGAGGGTGCAGGCTAGGAGCTTCTGCCCTCTGCCTTCTGCTATCAGAGATTGAAGTTCAGGCAAGGGCAGTGTGCACTGGCTCCTCCCCTCCAGGGCAGTCAACCTTTGCAGGCCTTTACTGCGTCAGTGTGCACCGAGCTCAGGGAATTAATTTGTAGGGACCCACTGGGTCCCGGCCAGACACGTGGCCTAGTCCAAGCAGATTCTACCAATCCACTCTGTGAGGGGAGCAACCAACTGAAGCCACTTCCTTATGGAGTTAAGGCTCTCCTGCCCAAATCCAACATGTCTTCCGGTCTGGTTCCCCTTTCCCGTGGGAGGGTCTTATTTCCATCACTCACCTCGTGTTGATGCCGGTCCCCAAGAACTGCTGGGCTCCCTGACCTCTGACCTCAGTGCGGCTGCGGTGCAAATTCACGGTGCCTCTGGGTGGGTCGCGTGCAGGGCCAGGTCCGGGCGAGCCAAGCACAGGGCTGTTCAGCTCCAGGCTCCGGCCTCTCAAGCCAGTCGCATCAGCGCGGTGCGGTCGGTCATGTCGATCTCGGGCAGGAATTCAGGCGGCTCGAGGAAGGCACTGTGCTCACTGATCTTAGCTTGTCTAATGGTAGCGCCAGGACCTCATATTCCAGTGGTTTTTTGCACTTTAGTTTCTTCCTGGGTTGAGAGAGTCCATCTCCCTCTGTTTGGGTCTCTCCAGGGTGTTTTATTCTGGCATTTGAGCTGTCTCTCTCAGAGAGGATCCATATCCTGCCACCTACCGGTCTGTCATCTTTGAAAAACCCCACACTGATTTGTTTAAGAGAAACTATTTCACGCACAAAAAGTCTCAGTAAAAGCTGAAACAGACAGTAGGATTAAAATGCAACAGTTATTGAGAAAAAAAAATAACACAATGAAATGCAACAAAGTGATCAATTATCCTCAAGAAGTCACCAAAATCAGGACTAAAGTAAGGCTGCAACTAGTTAAAAACAGAAAAAAGTGCCTCTCAGTGTTGAGTACAGGTATTTAAAAGCAGGCAGATACTGTATTCTGAATCGGAAAGCATAGAAAGCAAGCCATTTAAAGTCAACAAATGTTTAAAAGAATGTGTAAAGTTTAATATTTTTCTTTTTAATATCTATTGGGGGATTAAAAATGTGAAGAAAGATTACCGCAACTCTGTGGAATATGTGTATTCATTAAACCAAGCTCCCAGGCTCTCTTAATTAGGGCCACAGGGTACTAAAAGAAAAGAAAATGGGAAGAACAGAGTTACAATGTATTTAGTGTTTAAAGTTTGAGCACATGATCTCATAAAACATTTGAGATGTCTTTCTCCTTAAATAGGTGTATACTTACTGCGCCAGTTTTATCATGTTCTGCAGCAACTGGGATTACTTCCTCCCTGGCAAATTTACGAGCTGTAGCTTGAAATTCTTTCTGCTGTTCAGTTAACTCTGAGGAAGAGTTATTTAGAAAACATTAAAACAAGAAAATGAGTTAAGAAAAAAGTCCTATAAAGCCATATGTAGAAATTTATAATTATAATGTAAACATTTACCTTTGATTAACCAGAAAGTTGAAGACTACAATGTAATCTGAGACTGACAATTTTACTGTATAGTATGAATAAATCTGTCAATACTAATGCTGGAGGAAGTAGGTAAGTCTTTTTTGATTGTTGAGGTAAATATACATACATAATTATTTCTAGTTTCCAAGCAGGTTTATCAAGTATTGACTAAGGCTGACGTGCAACTAATATCTAAGAAATGCTCCTAATCATGGGACTATGTCTAAAGAAATGTAACACACTCTATGACCAAACAGCAACAAAGCTTCTTTCAAACAACTGCCTGAACATGGGCAACACCATAATTTCCATTTTACTCCTTTATGTTAATTCGTAGACTTAAATTCATCAGAGTTTAAAGAAAGTTCCAAGTGTGATGGGAAAATTTCTCAAAAGACAGTAATATAAAACTCTGCTGCACTGCCAGTAATGTGTTCAAACTACCCATTTATAAAAAAATAAAGACTTCTTGTAAAACTAATGAAATGTATGTGATGGCTGGACCAAAGAATCAACCACTAACTGCATTTTTTCTAGCATTTTAATGTGGTTGTATCCAACATCAGCAGATAGATAAAAGAATATAAGGTCACTGCAAGCAAGAAGAATGAGAGCAAAAACACAGAAGAAAGTGAGGATGTTTAAGACTATAGTAGTAATTTGTATGGAGACATGAAAGAAATGTTATGACAACAGAATTTTGGTGCTGAATTGAAGAACAGAAGATTAAATCTCTCATTTTACAGATAAGGTACATAATGTACGGAGGGAGGAAATGACAGCCTCATAGTCTTACAATGAATTAGCAAAGGTATAGTGTTTTGGTCGAGTGTTTTCTAAATTACCACCTCACCTCTAGGATTGAAGCCCATCCCTGTGAAGGCTGTGGGTGGATAAAGGGTAGGAAAGACTAGGATCTATCATGTATATTTTGTTTAGCAACTACTTTGATCCAGTCATGATATGCTAGGCACTTCATAAACAATACATAATTTAACTCATTCTTTTTTGGGGGGGGTACTGGGGATCGAACTCGTCCTCGCACCTGCCCTGGCCCAACAGCACAGAATTTAATCTTCAAAGAAATCCTGTGTTCTAGACAGACATTATCACCAGTTTATAAAGAACCAAGTCAGCTGATCATAACTGTTAGCTATATTCTTTCCCTTGAGCATCACAATCTTCCTCTCAAGTACTTCTGTTTCATTCTCTGTCACTCAGGAAGTTATCATAGATTTCTTCTGCTAGTCTGATTCTGAGTACATATGCAACAAGCTGAAACTAAATAGCAATCACACCAATCAGTGCTAGTATCTAAGAACGACCCACTAAACCAAACTGCTATCCTCACCCAGCTAAAAAGTTTTTCATTTATTTATTTATTTTACTTTGGGGGGGGCCTAGGACTTGAACTCAGGACCTCACACTTGCCAGGGAAGCACTGTGTCTGAGCTACATCTCTGGCCCCAAACTTTTTCATTCACTTCAGGCAAAAAACTTTAACGATTGAAAACAAAATCTTGAACAAAGACAATAACTCTAGGGAGTTTTGAGACTGTCAATTGCACCTGGGTGTGAAGTACTTCTTTCAGCTGCCTGACAACGGTTTTCTAAGATCAAGCGAACTTAGATGTGGAAGTTCAATCAAAGGAAAGGTGAAAATTCTGAAACAAGAAGCCTTTTGTATGGCTTAGACGATAAGATACTAATATTATTTCACTTCCTTTTTTTTTTTTTTTTGCCTTGGGTTTTCATTTTAGAAAAGGAAACTCTGACTCTTCTTCATTCTGACATCTCATCTCTCCCTATACCAGGTCTGAGAACTTCACCTAATACTTCACAAAACTGCAGTTCAAAAAACTGCCACAGCAGGCTTTGACATGTTATTAACAGTTACTAGCACTGCATATCTAGTGTCTAAGAAGTATCTATTGCATTCATATGTGTACATTAAAAACTATTTAGATATATCAGCAAATTGGTCCTTTATTTTGAGCTATGCACTTAGGAAAAAGGGAAGGAATATATACATATATATATATATATATATATATACACACACACACATACACACACACATATATACACACACACATACATGCTGCTAACACATCAAATGCATATGGTACTATGTTGGAGAAGAAAATAGAACCATCTGTGGATGGTGATTTGTTCTACTCTCTGAAGGTCATTATCAAGTTTACAAACACACTCCAGAAACATGTATTTTAAAGTCAAAAGACAGAACAGAACATATACCGAAACTAAATCCTAATCCTGGTTCATGTTTGTGAGCAGCTTTTGTATGTTGTGATCTCCACTCAAAATGAGAAATACTTCTTAGGACCTGTAAAACACAAATTAAAATACATTTAATAAATTAAGAATCATACTTAGAGAATAAATTTGACAAATTAAGAATATTAATACTGGTCAGTATAACTAAGTATAGCCACTTGTTTAAACATAGCCTTATTTTTAAAGTCATTATTAAACACCTTCATTAGAAATTTAAATAAGCCAATATGAACAGCTACAGGATGCTAAATAAGCCAATATGAATATCATATGGGCTATTAAAAAATGGAAAATAAAACTAATTGGTTGTATCTGCCGTACTGAGGTTTTAGGACAGTAAGGCAAGTAATAGACTTAGGATCACTGTTCTGGAAATTTTACCAACAAGCTCCTAGGACATTAGTGACTGACGAAGTGCTGTAAAGAGAATAGATGGAACCATACTATGTTTGAGACTTGGACACAGTACCAGAACCCATCAATTTTAACCCTTCTTCAGCATGCCTCTGAGAATCTTCCCTTTGGAGGATCATGTTTTCTGAGATACCTATCTAACAAAATGGGTATCATTTACTATTTTTTTCTAAGATAGTTTATCTAACAAAACAAATTAGCATAAAAGCACACCTTTACCTTTGCAGTTCTCCACAGACATTCTTACAATGTTCTAAGCCAGGGGCCATCAAACTAAGGCAGCCACGTTTCTTAAAAATTTTTTACTGGAACACAGTCATACCATATTATCTATTGCTGCTCTCACAGTGAAGCTATGTGGTTGCCAAAGACTATAGCATTCACAAAAAGTTTTCCAACTATTTTCTGAAGCCTGTTCTATTAATATGCTGAACAGCTAAAATAAATTCATATTCCTTCAAAATGATGTATCAAAAATACAAACAGACATAAAAAAAATTATCCCTTTGTAACTTATTTTTGTTTTTTGAGACAAGATCTTGCTGTGTAGTCTAGGGTGGCCTTGAACTCATGGCAATCTTCCTGCCTTATCCTCCAGAGTACGGGGTAACAGGTGTGTGCCACCTATTTTTATATTAATGTAACTTAATGAAACAAAAGAAGATTAGCACAGTTAAAAGTTAAACTGAAAACCACTAGCACTTATTAAACTAAAAGCCACAAAGGTGCTCCCAAAGGTTTGAAGACAGGCAAAATTACACAATTTACATTTTAAAGGATTTTAATGGAACTCTAAAAAACGTGAACAGTATAACAATTTCTACAACCAAATTTATGTTTTCAAAAATATGTAAAAATAAACTGTTCACTTTGTAAATAACAATTTCAACCAATAAAGAGATCTGTCCACTTTTAAAGTAGTAATATAATTACTGTCAAACATGTACTCTAGCACTTTCAAAATAACATACATAGAACTATAATTACAAAAAAATTATTACGCTGAATGACAACATGTCCTTTTCAATTTTCATTAACTTTATTTTGGGAGTAAAACGCGGTTCTCGCAGAACAAATGTATTCTTCACAATAGTCACACTTATGAGCCCCCTGAAATCCCAGGTGAAGCTGAGGACTGGGGCACTATTTTTATCCTTATTTTACACAGGAAGGAACTGAGATGCACAAAGGTCAGGTAAATTAGTCAAGATTATTTTGCATTTAGGTAGCAGAATCAGGGAGGGTTCTAACTTCCCACATTTACTCTCAAGAGTATGCTATCAGCCAGCTTGCAAGACTGCTCTTCCAGCCAGCCTTCTAACTGGTCACTAGTACCACAAAAGAAAAATACCCCATACAAACCAGACCTAATAACCTGATTCTATTATAAATGTGTTTAAAACACACAGCACAAAAGTCACGCCTCACAAGACAGGTAAAATTATTTAATGAATGTTAAGTACTTTATAAAAAGCCCATTTACATCATGATTTTTCTAGCAAACAGGTTATGTAAAACAAAGTACAAAGATTGCCACAGATCACTACTCTCTGACCCATTAACTGCACAAATGTCAATCCTTTAGGGAGACGCTTGGAAGCAGAACCAAAAAATTACTCCTTGTAATTGCTGAGTTTGAGGAGTTTACAAACTTTTAGCTTCTATTCGTAAGTGACTGAGGATGATATCAGTAAGATTGTTTTTGTTTTATTTTTAATTTCTTATTAGTATATATTTGCAATACATAATAATTGTCATAAAATACCGATTATTTCACGCTCTTTGCTCAAAAGTGCAAAATATCCAAAAGACAATTTTAATCAAGTATCAATTCTGCAACAATACCACCAGAAGGAAATACTCCCACTGTTTTCTTAAAAATTACAATGCTCTTATAGGAATATCAAAGAAGAGATATAAGAAAATAAGCTTTTTGACTCAGTTTTCTCTAGATCTTTCCTTGGAGACAGAAATCATTTTTCTGATGTCAGAGTTAAAAATAATTTTAAAAGATCCCTTTATCTCTCCCTTCAGAGTCCACTAACTTGTATAGCAACCACAAAAACCAGGCAGTAACGCGCTTTTTGTAACTTCTAAAACGGCAGGTTTTTTTGGTCAACTTCAATTCCGTTTTCACGTGTCCTTTAAACGGCAGTCTTTGCAAGCGTATCACGATAGTTTAGTAATCAAAGGCGTTTAGAACCTAAGATAATACTACAATACACAGACGAGTTCCATGAAAAGTTGTGTAGTTGGGCTTTTCTTTGACTCAGGTTTAACTTACGCACCCGGACGGGTGCCCCCGCCTCTTAGGAGGCCTAAGGGGAACGGAAGGCATTAAACGCCTTAAACGCAGCTTTCTCCTCCTGTTCCCGAGGCTGCGGGCGCCCCAGGCCCGGCTGTCCGCATCCCAGCACCTCGCGCCCGGCAGGACACCCTATCATTTCGCTCCCGGGCTGGGGACGCGGGGCCGGTGGGTTTTCCCGCGGGGGTGGGGGCTTCTGACAGCCTCGCGGGGGGCCCATTTCACTCCGGGCGAGGGTGCGTGGGCTCCCGGGGACCGGTAGGCGGGGCTCTGGGCCCGAGGCGAGAGTCGGCCGGCGTGTGGGGTGCGCGGCCCGCGGGCGGCAGGCGCCCACGGAGCGGGAGGGGAGGACGCGGGACGTGGGGCACGAGTGGGGCCTGAAACGGGCGCGAGTGGGGCCTGAGACTACCCCGGCGCCTCTCTCCCCGCCCCCAGAGCCGCCGCCACCGCCACATCCGCGCCCCAGCCCCTGGCTCCCTCACCCGGCAGCTCCTTCTGAGCACCGCTGCCATGTTGACTCGCGCTCGCCCGTCTCCGACTACGCCGCGAAAGCTGGAGGAGTCACGGAGGACGCGTGAAGAACCCCACCGGCCGGGTTGTGGGCGTGTCCGTGGAGGGAGGGGCGGGGCCCAGGAGAGCCGCCGCGCCCCTGGAGGGAACGAGCCGAGGGCGCTTGCGCGGCTTGTCCTTGCGCATGCTCGGTGAGGCTGTCAGCGCCCAGCTGATGACCTTGGGAGGCGAGCGGCAGCCAGGGTCGTCCCCAGAAGCGCCTTGGCTCCCGATGTCCTGGATTCTGTGGGAGAGCGTCCCACACCGCGGTCCGCGAACCTTTACCCGCAGACAGCTGTCGGCTAAACTTTCTACTCCGAGGGTTCAAAGTACACTCGCTTGTCAAACCTGAGCTAAAACGTAGAGGGTGTTTGCGTCAGAAAAATGTAAACAAATGCTACTTAGTTGCTTAGAGAAACCTGACCTCTGCGAACATCTCCGGGGCGATTTGTTCCCCCCACGCGGAGATTTGAGGTGTCCTTGGAAATCGGGGTGAAGGATGAGGCTGTGCAAAGCTCCAGGCGCGCTCAGTGAGTGGGTTTCAGAAGAGTTGTGCTGTAAAGTCATTTTGTCTTGCCCTAAGACCCCGTGTCTGATCCGTAGTTGTGGGTAGAAAGCCGTCAAGGGTTTGGGTACTTACAGATGGGAATCTCATGCTAGTTCTGAAAGTTAATAAAAGCCCAGAGGCAAACCAGGGATGGAGACTAAACATTTCCTGTTTTCCCAGGACTTCACACCTTCACTGCTGCCATACTAGTTGAGGCTTTCTTTTGTCATCTCTAAAATCATTTTGCTTTAGCTTAACATTTTTTTTGTCTATTAAGACCCATCTATAAAACTCATTCTAATTTAAGCGTTTAACTTCTGTATCCTATCATTGTAGCCCTCACTTTGAATTTGCTTTTATAGCCCAGGCAGTCCTCTAACAGCGATCCTCCTGCCTCAGCCTCCTGAGTGCCGGGATGATAAGCATACACCAGGTTAGTGGTTTTTACCTCAGAATTTCTTAATAAACTTAATGTGAATCTGAGAATCCTTTGGAGTTAAATGCAAACATTTATATGTATGCATATATTCCTGAGGAAAAGATCCTTACAATGATAGCGAGGTAAACCCATGTGAGTTAAGGTGCCCATAGTTTGAGAGATATGTTGGAAGAAGAACTTCAAGGTTTTCTTATTGTTTCTATTCAGTAAAGTAGGAAATAAGTATCAGTCGAGAGAGAGAGACGAAATATAAATGTATATAAATGTGTTTGCTTCTTGTTCTCACTGCTTGGGAGGGGAACGTTAGCTGGTGAAGTCTAATACCTTGTCATTCCTACTGAGTCTGAGAAAGTAATGGAAGGAGAACATTGGGAAGAATGGGCTTAAAAGACAGGATTTTAGTGAAGCGGAAGAAGTCTGGTTACAATAAAGTAAGATCTAGACTAAGGTGTGTCCAAGTTCAGCCTGCAGTCCACTTGCATGCTTTCATTTCTTTAGTGTTATAATAACAAATATGGAAGAATAAAGGAAGTTTTGTATTTTTTGAAATTATGTGTGTTTTCCCCTCAGATAGCCAGGCTCAAACCCAGAGGTGCTTTGCCATAGAGCTACATCCCCAGAGATACATACATTAATTTATTCATTTATTATTAACTTTTTAAATTTAGAGATAGGTTCTCACTAAGTTGCCCTGGCAGGACTTGAACTTGAAATCGTTGTGCACCCATTTTCCTCTGCCAGTGTTATAGACGTGCACCGCCCTGCTCAGCTCTCTATGTTTTGTATGTGGCTCGGGACAATTCCTCATCACTCAGTGCGGCCCAGGCAAGCAGCCTCGGTTATCACCATGGAAGGTACAGTTGAAGCAAGGAACAAGAACCTGTAAATCTTGGTGGGTTCCAAATTTCAGTTCTTGGAACCCCTTTGTTTTTTAACCAATATTCACTCTCCCTGTTTCATGACTTAAAATACTTGGAATAAGACGTATTAAGTGATAGAATGTAGGCACTGCCCCTGACTGTTGGCTCTCGCCTTCCACTTGATATTCTTAAGTATACAGGGATGATTTAGCGTCTGTAGGGTGGAGGATAGAAATGAGAGAGTAAAGCCAGGTGAACAAATAGCACAAAACCCTTCTGGAAAAACTAGGAGGAAGAAGATGCAACCCTTAAATCCTAGCCTAAATTCCAGAAAAGGCTGCTGAAATTAGCGCCAACTAACAGAAATGTTCCTGGGCTTTCTGCCACTCTTAAATGTGCAAGTCAGAGGCCAGAACAAAACTTGACAATTTAAACTAAAATTGAGAACTGCCACCAGGTGGCATAAACTATATTTTATCACTATAATCCTTCTCATGTTCCTTTAGTGGTCTTGCTTCTCTTTTCCTTCATGAGACTCACTTGACAAAAATGCAGCATGTTGTAACCCAACTCATTACCTACTCTGTCGCTCTTAATAAGTTTCTGAATTTGGCTAAAGACCCCTTAGTTTCACCCTAAATTGCTGATGACTTCCTCATAGGAATTCTGTAAATCCTAACACATTGGCCTACTCCTAAACATTCCCAGATGAATATTCCATACCTTCTGTCTTTTCAGGCCTATAAATTTTTTTCTCTGTTCTCTAATTCTTCCCTTCTTTCTTCTTTTTATAATATTGATGTTCTTATACTAGTAAGAAAACAGAAGAAATAGGAAGAGAACTAATAATCTGCCATTATGATGACATAAAATAATTTACCAACATATGGATATACAGATGTAATCTGCCAACCTCTCTTATTACAGAGAATAACGGATTCATATTCTTATTTAAAGTCAAACACTCTACTAGTACATAGGATCTTTTCTCATTTACTCCACATCCTTTGCTCCTGAGTTGATAAACTTCAATTTCTCCAATCTACTGGACTGTACCTACTAGCTGGAAAAACTTCATGGTTCTGGAACTACTGTAGTTGTATTTGGACCGTGCTTAGTAAGGGGCCTTATGCTTAGGAGTCAATGCTCTGTGGCTACTGTCTTGAAACTCTTAATTTTATCTCTGAATCTGTGTTTTGTAAGCAAAGCCATGTGAGACAATGGAGGATGCTGTGGAATGATGGTATTTTGAGGCATTTGGAGAAGATTTGTTGTAGATGAAGTTAAGAGAATGAGAGCCTCATGATGAGATTAATATCTTTAAAAGAAGAGAGATGAAAGCCCACTGTCTCAGTCTACCAAAGGAAGGCACAACAAGAAGTCAGCCATCTTCAAGCCAAAAAGAGGCATCTTCCTGAGAACTAAATTAGCCAGTGTCTTTATCTTAGATGTCTCAGGCTCCACTACCATGGTAAATAAATGTAAGCCATTTATTTAAGCCATTGAATCTGTGGTATTTCCTTATAGCAGCACCAGCTGACTAATACAGAGCACATGCTTGGTTCACACACAACCCATCTCCCACCTTCCCAGCATAGGTTCTTGCTGAGTATTCTTCTCACTCCCCTGCTGAGTAACTACTGTACTCTTTTACCCTGGAAGGAGCAGCTGCACATCAGAGAAAGGGTCAGAATAGGCTATGCATGCAAAGGAGTGTGATTGTATTGATTTTCTGTTACTGCTATAACAAATTATCATAAATTTAGTGGCATAAACAAGAAAATTTATATTGCAGTTTAATAGATCCTGACACAGGCCTCATCAGACAGCAAAATCAAGGTGGCTCACAGCTCCCTTCTTCCTACTTCAGTGTTATCAGAGTTGCATCTTTCACCATTTTCTGAAGTTTCAATGGGATAAGAAGTGGACATTTGGGGAGAAACATTATTCTCTTTACCAAATTGGCTCTGAGGCCTGCAAAGATATCTATACTCCAGTCCTTGGAATTGGTGGACATGTTACTTCTATGGCAACTTTGCAAATATGACTGAGAATAAGGAGTTTGAGATGGGGAGAAGACTGAATGACCCAGAAGGGTCTGATCCAATTAAATGAATCCTAAAAGCAGAAGAGGCAAAAAAAGAGGATCAGAGACATTGTGAAGAGTTTAACTCACTATTGCTAGCTTTGAAGATAGAGGTAGAGGCCATCAGGAGTATAAGGAGCGTCTACAGTTTAGAAACAGGCAGTATCGCCATCATCTTTCTCATGCTTCACTAGCTCCCTTGGGAGTTGTCAAGCCAATCAAATTGACACGACTAAGCTTAACCATCACAGTAATGGAAACGTTACCCACAAAACTATGCAGTTGTATTAGCTTTTCTTTTGTTGGAACACAATACTCAATATACACAATTTAAAGGAGAAGTTTATTTTCCTCATGTCTCAGAGGATTCAGTTCATGGTCAGCTGTCTGCAAGGCAGAAATATCATGGTGCAAGAACATGGAAGAGCAAAGCTGCTGGGTTCATGATGTTCAAGAAGCAGAGCAAAGGAAGAGTGCTAAAGATGTAACCCCATGCCTCTTGCATTGTGCATGTCAGAAAAACCAGCCCCATGTGTGTGATGCCAAGGTCTGACACCAACTAAAGCAAAAGCTTTGTCCCCTTGGATTATGACTGTAGAGGACTTTGAGTGCTTGTATAGCTGAACTTAGGGAAACACTTCTTTAGGTAGCCCTAAGTGAATAGGTCACCTTGGAGGCATTTTTTTTGAAGCAAAGTCTTTCAAAACAGTTTACCCTTTTAGATTCTTGAGCCTATAATGGGTGAGATCTGCCCATTTCCTAAAATGCCCCCAAGGCATCTTTCCTATTCCTGATACAAAATAGTTGGCTGGTTTTCATTGATAATTTTCTCACCTACCAAACTGTCTTTGGTCCCAATTTACAGATGCTTCCTTCTTGGGAAAACTGCACGTTTTTCAAATCATTAAGTTCTGTTTTTCCTGCTCCAGATGGCCACTATAGATCTAGCTAAAAGCAGCTAGTAGAATCCATGCCACAACCCTAACATTAGGCTACCTTGAAATTTCCTTTGCCAGATTATTCACTATATCATGTTTAAGTTCAGCTTTACATAGTCTTTGACATGGGCAAAATGTAGACAAGTTTCTTGCCAGAATATAACACATGTGGCCTCTAGTAATATTTCCAATAGAGTCCTCATTTTAATCTGAAGCCTCTTGAACCTGGCCCTTACTGTCCTCGGCTACCACCAGCATCACCCATCAATTCCTGCTTCTAGCATTCTAAAGTTTCTCTAGATGGCATCTTATAAATTTTCCAAACTCCTTCAGCAGCCCAGTTCCAAAGGCTCCTAAACTATATGCTCAGGTACATTCACTGCAACAACCCTACTCTTCTTGGTAGCGATTTTCTTTTTTTAGTCACTTTTCTATCACTGAGACAAAATACCTGACACAATTTAAAGGAGGAAAGGTTTATTTAACTCAGTTTCCAGTAGACTTTGTTCTTGGTTGGTTGGCTCCAAGACAAAAACAGCATAGTGAAAGGGAGGACAGTGGAAGAGCATGGTAGAAAACCACTTAACCCATGGCAGTCAGAAAGCAGCAGGAGAAGGGAGAGACATAGGGGAATAAAACTCACAACCTACTAGATTTCCGGTATGAGTTTGTGTTCTCTAAAGTCAAAGAATGAATTTTAAGAACAATGGAGGTTAACAGCAGAATATATTTATTGAGAGAAAGAAAATTTCTGTCTCGGAGAGGATCAGAAGGGGTCCTGAGCTGGTTGCCTAAGAGTCTGTCTTTTCTAGGGACTTGTAGAGAGTAAAACCATGAGGTGAGACAGGTTCAAGATGGGAAAAATCTTTTATGAAATAAGTTACTAATAATCTTTTGGATTTTAAATCTGTAACTGCATTGATTTAAGTCTTTTCTTTCCTTTTCTGGGTAAGCTTGGCTAATGTTTATCTTTTTTATTTATTCTTTTGGAGATCCAGCTCTTCAACTCATTGAGTTTTTTTCAGCCTCAGTTTCATTCATTTCTGCTCTGAGTCTTATACTTTCTTTCATTTTACTAACTTAATATTTGGGTTGTTTTATTTTTCTGGGATCTTGAGGTGTGTGACTGGGCTATTTATTTGGACTATTTATTTGGTTATTTATTGGACTCTTTTTCTGTTGTGGGCATTCAGAGCTATAAACTTTTTTCTTATGCCTCCTTGTATTGTGTTCCATAAATTATAATATGTTGTATTGGTATTATTTTATTTCTCGGAACTAAATTCTTTTTTGATTTCTTCTGCACCCTATTGATTATTCAAGAGAGTATTGTTTAATTTCCATGTATTTGTATTTTTTCTGTGGCTTTTTCTGCCATTGAGTTCTAGTTCCATTATACTAGTTTCATTATACTACACTATACTAGTTTTATTACACTACAATCTGATAATATACATGGATAATTTTGATTCTTTTGTGTTTACTTAAGCATATTTTATGGACTAACTTGCCATCTATTTTGGAAGAATTTTCTCATGCTACTGAAAAAAATATGATTTCTGTGGTTGGGTAAAATGCTCTGTAGATATCTATTAAGTCAAATATACAGTGACCATTTTTTCTTCTCAACAGCTTTAACATAAAAGTCCACTTTGTCTAAAAATAAGACACTACTCCTTATTTTCAGGCTCCTATGACATGCAATATTGTTTTTCATTCTTTGATTTTTAGTCTGTAACTTTATTTTGGATTAAATGTGTTTCTTGTATACAGTGTATCTTGGGGTTTTGTTTCTTGATCTATTCTCCCAACCTGTGTCTTTTGATAGAGGACTGAGATCATTCACACTGAGGTATTGAAATGTACTGGAAGATACTGATTTATTCCTGTTGTTGCAATATTTTTCTGTTGTTGATTTCTCTTTTTACCCCTTTCTGTTTGATTGATCACCCTACCTGGTAAATTCAATGTGTTATACCTCTTAGCAATGTTAGCATCATTGCCTTCTTTTTAGGATTCCATGAGAATTTTTTGAGTGGTGTTTTTGTGCTCATGAATTTCTTAAAGTGCTCTTTACCATGGAAAGATTACCATTTTTGAAAGATAATTTTTCAGGATGAATTAGTCTGTGTTGTCTGGGTTGGAGTGGTTTTTTGGTTTTTGTTTGTTTGTTTTTTGCTTGAAATACCTCCAAACTTTGGGTTTTAATGTTTGTATTGAGAAGTCTACTATAATTCTAATGTTATCTTTATAAGTGATTTTTTGCTTTTCTCTAAAAGCTTTTAAGATTTTGTCCTTGAAGTTTCCAAAATTGGTGGACCAGTAGGTAGCAGGAGAGGGACCCTCTCTGAGAGAGACAGCTTAAATGCCAGAATAGAACACCCTGGAGAGACCCAAACAGAGACAGATGGACTCTCTCAACCCAGGAAGAAACTAAAGTGAAAAAAACCACTCGAATATGAGGCCCTGGGGCTACCATTAGAGAAGCTAAGATCAGCGAGCAC
>PVJX010008292.1:0-66281 GCA_004027295.1 Dolichotis patagonum | reverse complement strand
CACCAATGGTCTCATCACTTAATGGCTCCAAAAACATGGTTATGACATGACCCTCTGCCATGGCCTCCACAAAGAGACTGTTTTCATAACTGGGTTAAAGTATTTCTTGAATTTTCACAACCGTAAATTGAGCTACAAGGTTAATAGCATTTTAAATATTTTGGGGTGATTACAACAAATAAAAACTTCATATTGTGTTCACTTACAATAGATGAAAGGTACTTTAAAAGTACCTTTAATCTATGATACAGGACTTCTAATTGCAATGATTGAAAAAAATCAACATTATAAAATCAATATTGTATGTAATGTAAAGTATTTTGCTTGTGGTTTTTATTATATATATATCACTAAAGGTTTGGTTCCTCAAAACCTCACCAAACTATTTGAATGTTATTGTGTATGTACTATATTATTCTATACAACTTACCTTTGTATTTTTACCATAAATATTCTTTACAACCCTCCTTCACAAAAACAAACAGCATAATATATCTGTGAAAACACTTGATCTAGGACACACTGAATTAGTAGGCAATTTTTAGAAACAAAGTACTAATGGGAAATGAATACCTTATAGGAAAAAAGTAGCTGATGCAAAAAAATTGTAACTGAAATATATTTGATTAGAATATTTTTCCTATAATTTAAGCATTGTTGTAGGCAGGGATTGTGAGGAGAACAATTAATCTCAGGACACAGAATTTATAATATTATTTTATGATGGTCAGCCAAAGTTAACACAAGGAAGTGAAGGAAATCTGTCCACAACATTAAAGACCCAGAATATTCAGCCAAGGGCCTGGATCCTACAGCAATATCCTGCATGAGTCCAGATGAAAACCTAGAGCCCATGACAGTGCCTCCCACGAGTCCAACTGGAGGACTAGAGCCCATGACAAGGACTCACACAAGTCTGTTTTAGGGATCTGTGCCGGGAAGGCCCAAAGGTCAGTGGTAGAAGCCAGAAAGGCTATACCAATGGGTTGAAAGAGCTGTGCAGTTAGGTTAAGAGTTCCTCACTGGGGCTGAGAAGTCACACTCAAATAAGGACCATAGCTCAAAAGTACCAGAGCCATCCTCAGTGACATGGAAGTTCTGAGCTCCTCCAACAAGAACAGTTGAGTACATGTCAGAAAGCCTATGTGACAAGTTTCTCCTAGAGGTTAAATTGCACACGTCTTACCCTCTGGAGAGAGGAAGAGATGCTCAATGTAAGGACCAGAGCTCCCCCAAAGTGAACCGCAGCCACTCTCACCAACAAGGTCCTGAGCTCCTCCAATGACAATGGTCAAACTCACACTAAGGTCTAAATCACACTAAGGAAGCCAGTCATGACAAGCTCCTCCAGGAGAACCAACAGCTCAAACGGCAACACTTAGAGAAATCCACAGTGCCCTGTTCTTCTTCTCCATGTCTCTACTTATGCTGGCAACTTTCCTCAGGTGGGCCATCTGTACTGAGCACCATACTGATTCAATTCAGCTGGTGTTAAGTTGACCACTAGTTTTTAATCCATAACACGCATCTTGGAATTTCTCTCAGGAAGAATTGTCTGCAGCACAGAAAGCTAGCTACACTGTTAAGAAGACTCTTTTTCTAAGTCAGGGCTTAGCTCTGATCACATGAATACTCTCCCGATACTGGCGTATTACTCTGGTTATGTATTGGCATGGTGATATTTGAAGTTTATGTGTTAGAGGAGATGTAGCACTCTCAAATTTGTAGAAGCAGAAATGACTAAGAAATGGATTAAATAGTCTAGGGATTGTATTCAAGTGTTTCTCTTTAATTCGTTAATTTATGGTGGACCAAGGGATAGTCTCTCACACTGAGAGAATTGCTTAGGAATCTTCTCCCCCGACAAGCTAGAAGTCTGTGATTTTATATTGATTTAAATGTTGGAGTCATTGCCTTTTAAAAGATTCTTTTAACCTCTCTTTCTCTTTGTCTTCCTCTTTTCCCCTTCTGAGTAGTTTGGCTGAAGTTGAAAATGAGCTGTACTAAATCAAGTCAAGCCTGCTCCTGAGGAGATCATTGATTTGGCTGCCGCCGGCCCTGACAGAGCTGTATGTAGTAACATAACAAGAATGTGAAAAACTTCTCACTCATAGAAATCTAGTTGTCTTTACTCAAATAATTCTCTCCTGCTAACCCTCAAAGTTGCAGCTAAAGCACTCACACCAACATAATCTGCCACAATCACTGTTGTGCTCTTCCATCCAAGAATCCTGTAGATTGAGCACCTTCAATAATAGCAACAAGTACAGGGTTTATTTCAGTTTTGGAACTGTGTACCAGGCACTGCTGCACAAGCTCAGTGTGGTCCTTATAAAAAAGCAAAACTTTTTTCTCCTTGGACAAAAAAAAAAAATCCATTTTTTTTCCGATCCGTCATCATTTCCCAGATGCAAATATAGGCCCAACAAGCCCATATGTGCAACTGTTCATCTATCCAAACCCAGGCAGAGGCAGTACTCTCTCCTATGATGCATCCGCCTTCTTCAGAGTATCCACTTCTAATATTTTACATATAAAGTATGCAAGGTGATTCTACAAAACAGCAGAATTCTAAAATTACATTTGTATAGAATCTGAGAAAAAAATTTTAGTAAAGCTGCTAAACCAGTCCTAAGAAAACTATATAGTTATGTAAAACTTAAACTACTCTGTAACTATGAAACACAACATTTATCATTATGCATAAATCTAAATAATTAACATACCATTTTTTGAAATTATATAGGTTTCTAAAAACATAACAGGAATATGAAAATACTTTGTACTTAGCATAAAAATCCTGAATGGGGGTAATAGTAATATTATTTTATTCCTGACTTTCTCATTACTTTCAATCGGCCAATATTGATATGAATAAAAATAAGAATAGAATTTATATTTTTTGGAGATCTAGTGCGGTGAGAAACAAATACTGTAAGGAAAATGACAGCAATGTTAACTTCCATACATCTGGGTCATCCAAGATTTAAATCACTATAGGGAAAAGGCTCCTCAAAATAAATTTGGAGGCTCAAGGAGAACAAATCCCACAGGTTAGTTCCCACTAGAAAGAATAACAAAACCGTGATGAGGTCTGGGAAATTCAATTATAGAAATAGACAACAAGAGGTTTTCAGCCAATTTGAAGCTAATTCAGTATATTATGGAGAAAAAAAGAGAGTTGCACAGATAACATCAGCTTGAAACTGGAAGTTGCTGCCTTAGGAGAGACACTAAAAAATGGACTTTGTGGTTCAAACCCCCCCGGAAAGAAAGAGGAGAGTGACAAAGGAGAAACGGACAAAGGGACAAAATTATACTCTATCATGCTCGCACTGGACAGCTAATACTGTGATTTGCAGTTTCTCAGGAAGCCCAATATTTAGTGTAACATTTCTTCATTAGTCTGAATTAAAGGGCATAAAAAATTACAGGAATGTAACAAAAAAGTAAATATCAGTGAAATATGGGACACATGCTCTAAGAGAACAAAAAGATTTGCTTATTGGAGCTTCAGTTTTCCCTATTAACTGTATGTAGGTTCCAATCTCATGTTTAGGTTTTTATATTCTGTGTTCCCCTGTTACTAAGTTTGCCCTAGATCTGTGATTGTAAAAATAAACTTTAAGGAGTGTATAATCAAAAAATGCTCCTAAATACACTTATAAAGAAACCAAAGAATTTATATCAAGTATATTTTTAAAAAGGTTTTTTCCAAAATTATGACTTTTATGTGCACTTTTTAGCACTGACAGTTCCAAATAATTTCAAATATTCAAATCTCATTTCAAAATTTCAATATTCTACCTGAGAGAAATAACAGTTTTCATTCTGTGAGGTGAAATAAAATTTTAATTTTAACCTACAAGAGTTTCAGAAGATTTATTCTAACACATTTCATCTATCTTATTCTATAGGATAATATGAATACTGTAACTCATTTTCCAATCTATGTTTCTAACATGTTGTTTCAATGTGTTTCTAAAGTACAATATTTATATGAGCATATTTAATAGCAGGAAAACTCTTGGAAAGTTTGTCAGATACACACAGATAACTTGATAAATGTATGCCTCAATCTAAAAAGTATTATTTTAAACATTATCTTGCGTAACATTTTTAAAACTTTGTGTTTGCAAAGAATGATAAAACAGGCCATTTCTTTATCAAGACTAAACAAAGTATTGATAAGTAGGTATTATTAAGTATTAATGTTATTAGTACATATTCACAATACATAATGATTACACTCACCCTGGGGAAGTTAGTACGTGTACATAATGCATATTAATTCATTTTCCATCCCTTTCCTCTCTTTACATGCCCCTTCCCTTCTTGTCTTGGTCCTCTTTCCATTTGCATCCTTTTCTTCTGTATCCTTGTTTCTTATTACCTGTGCTTTGTTTTGTGCTTTAATTTAATCAAGCTTTGGGTTTCTTTTATAGGAGAAATCATGCTATATCTAAGCATATGAAGGAAAAAAGACAATTCTGCTGGCTCAGGAAAGGAAGGTAGCAGCCTCATCAAGCATTACAAGTGCCAACAGAAGTGGGAAATGTAAAAACTAGACTTTCCTCCGGAATCTTCAGCAAAACCAGTACTGACAAAGCCAGTTTAGCCCCAGGGAGGCTAATGGTGCTCTTTGAAAATCCAGAACTTTAAAAAACTATGTGAGTTGCTATAAGTCACTATCTCTGTCATCATCTGTTATGCTTTCAACAGAAAACTCATGTAAGCATGAACCAAAAGAAAGAGGAAAGCTTAGCTGCTGGATCACAAAACTAGTTCTGAGCAGAGTTTAAAAAGTGTAAAAAAGGAGGGGAAAGAAGACAAACCAAGGGGAAAAAGCCTTTGTGTGATACGTGTTTCAAGGAGTGCTAAGAGGTGATGTTGCTATAGAACAGAGGATAACAGCTGAACCTTCCTGCCACCAAACTGTCTCTCAGTGACACAGGAGAAGTAGTATAACATTGAAATTTCAGACCCTGTTAAATATAAATATCTTTTCCTGTGTCCCTTCACTAGGGAATATTATGTTTTAGTCATATATATTTTTTAAACCTGTTATCTCATAAATATTATTTCAAAAGATTCCAAGTTCAGTGGCTCACTTTATAATCTTTCTGAGGGCCACTCAAGTTTCCTACTCATGTGACTCATCATCTGCCATATAAATAGATGCCATGTATATGTATTATCCCATGCACGTCTTATTTTGATAAAATTTGTGCAGAATATGCTGCTTTCCTAAACAGGCTGCCAAGGCTACAAAAGCAACAGGACTGGCAGAATTTAGTAAGCTGGAACATTCAATAACTTAACATTTTTGTAGTCTACAGATCTAACCAATCCTTGCTGTTCCAAGTTTCCATGTTTTTGGTCAAATTAAACAGAAAAATATCAGCAATGATTCTTATTTAAGGTCCCAGCAAACCCAGGGCTCCTCATTGTCCGTGACCATAATTAATGTTTCTTCCATAAGAGATAGAGTAGTTCCTGTGTCAAGTGGAGGGTAATAGTACAGGTATAATCAGGTTCCAGACTCTCAATATTCACTTCTACATCATCATTAATTTTAATTTTTACAATTTTAAAGAATATATAAAATATTACCGATGATTTTACTTTAGCAAGAAAATAAGTATAGACTGTGAACCAAGGAATGCATCTCCATACACTTTATAGAATTTTTCCAAGGAAACTGAAAAGGGGAGATGTTAGATGTTGGAAGGCAGCCTGCCATGATGCTCTTGAATGAACAAAGGACGGGAGATAATAGCATAAAAGTTCCAGAAGGAACAAGGACCGCAACAAACAAGCCAAAGACATCAGTGAAAACCCGTGGGAGTCTCAGGTCTCAGAAACTGTCTAGAGTCGTGTTGGAACCAAATGGCATGTGTGTTTTTTGTTTTTCTTAAAACAAAAAATGCTAATGTGTGAGGGTTTTTTTATAAACTAAAACTTGAGTATTCGGGTTTCGTTGCAGTGTTAGCACTGTGCTATAAATAAGTGGGTTTTGATTTGCCTTTTGGGCACTTCCTTTTGAAAGTTTCAACATCACTGGCCTGAGGCCAAAATCAGGAGAGTGGATGAAAATTTATACAAAATGATTAGTTTTGCAGTGTTCTTACATGTTTCTGTCCTTTCCCGATGATACACTCTCCTAAACAGAAGTTTACTCTTTGGTTGTTTTTGTTTTCATTTTTCTTTTCTTTTCTTTTCTTTTCTTTCTTTTCTTTGCTTTTCTTTTTTTGTGTGCTTTAATGGGAAAACACCTGCAACAATTTTGAAAAGAACTGAACTTGTGAGACCATGATGAAATAATAACTATGCACAACAAACATGCTAATAAAATATTTGTTTAAAATGGTAGGCAAACAGTTGGTGGATGCATGAAGAAGAGAACCTAAGGTTGGCTTTCTGGTCAGTCTGAAGAGTAATTGATTTCTCTATCAGATTCAGGTCTACACAAAAACATAAAGTGCAGGTTTCTCTTGAAGAATGGATTTATCTCAAGAAAAATTATTAAATTGCTAGATATATAGTAGATGAGCGTAATATTTTAAATAACTTGTGAACAAAAAAATTGAAAATTCACTACACAGTTTGCTAAAGCTTGCTCATTAATAATTCCTCAATAAATATAGCCATAAATATAGTGGTTACCACACCACCAGGGTTTTTTTTTTGTCACAAATATATTGCTTCATTCTTAATAATTCATGAGCTAGAAAGTAAAGTTCTTTTGGAAGGAAAATTCTGACATTAAAGTTTTAAAAGTTCAGAGAAAATAATATGTTCCAGAAAATTTAACAATAATAAAATAATGCAATTATTTTTTAAATAGACCTAATTGAGTCAATTACGCAAGGGAAGCATATTTTTGAAAGGGATAGTTTTGAAAATTAAAACTACCACAGCAGGAATAGTAGTAGGAAACAAAACTGGGGGTCATTTTCTAAAACTATTGTAATAAACACTTCCTTAATAAACAGTATTTTTCCTCTAAAATGCTTGAAAACACGTATTTTAAACTTTGCAGTCTATATCACGTACTTCAATCTGCAGGTTTAGAGAGAAAGTACCCATAGATGATATTTCAGCAAAACATTTGTGAGCCAATAAAATTTCATAAAAACGTAAGCAGGTAGAATTTGGCCACTGATTATTGTTTGTTGATTACTGTCAAACAGAAGATAATGCAAAAAGAACAGAATGATGGAAAAGAAAGGCAAAATTTGAGGTTTATACCATGATGTTTTGTATAATACTAAAACCACTTCCTAGAATCCAAGAGAGAAATAAAGATTATCAAATTTTAGAACTGATTCAAATTGAAGCACAAATATCTCGGTTTTCAAAAGAGAATTCCAAATAGTTTTGAGAAATATTTCAAGAGTACTAAATAAAGAAACCTATTAATATTATGTAATAAATTATATAATTATGTTGAAAGCTAATGCATAAAATTTACAGACTATTATGTGCTTTATAGTATAATGTACATATCACATGAATATCCAAATATAATCTTAGTAATCAAATTGTAAAAGTAACTTGTATTCCACAAAAATGTATATATTTCGATTTAGATTTCTAATGAGTGTTGTTTTCCCTATAGTTATAACTTGTTTGCTGATTTGCTTACCATAGTTTAGCAAACTATTTGAAATGCTGTGTATTAATTTTGTTTTAATAAATCTCCATAAATCTCTTTTTGAGGGGGCAAATATAAAACTGATTTTTTTTTGGTGCTGGGAGTCGAACTCATGGAAGACCTACCACTGAGTTACATCTCTAGATCGTTGTCTTCCCTCTTCCCTCTCCTTCTCTTTCTGCTTTTTCTCCTCTTCTTCCTCCTGCTTCTCTGCCTCCTTCTTTTCTCCTTCTTCTTCCTCTTCTTTTTTCTTTGCTCTGATACAAGGTGCACTGTGTTGCACAGCCTGGCCTTTAACTTACAATCCTCTTGCTGGAGCTTCCTGAATAGTAGCTGGAATTACAGGTACGGAACACCTCATCCAGCTCAACTTTCTTTTGAAACACCATATTAAATTTCAGTATATGCTTTAATTTTCTTATGTGACAATAGTGATATAAAATTAGTCACTTTCTTCATTGTGCTCTTGTTCTCCCTGAAATTCTTCTCCCTCTTTTTACAGTTTTGTTTCATATTAAAATATATTTTTTCAATGCATAAAATGAATTATCTTAAAATATGTAACAAACAAATATGAACTAGAGGCTGGTCATGCTTAATCAAATATGAATCTCTTCTCATTATGGAGGTAAAATACTTCTTAGTTTTGAAACTCAATATTTCAAGCATCACTCTTCCACAAACAAAACAAAAAAAACAAACCAACAAAAAGGCCAGAGATTTAGCTTTGTGGCTTAAGTGCCTGCCCGACAAGCAAGAGGTTGTGATATCAATCCCTTGTACCAAAAAAACCAAAACAACAACAAAAAAATCATTCTTCCTTTGAAATATTGCAGGGCCGGAATTCAGTGGCATAAGCACTGGCCTGGCAAGTGTGAGGTTGTGATTTCGATCCCTGGTACTGCCAAAAAAATAAAAAATAAATAAATAAAAATAAAATTAAAAAATTAAAAAATTAAATGTTGTAGGATTTACTCTAAATTTAAGGGCTAAAAAATTAAATAAGCTATGTTATGTAAATGTATCAATTCTCCATGTTGAAATTGCAAACATATATTAATATTTTAAAAGTTCTAATCATATACTAGAAAGTAGAAATACAACTACTTTAAACATTATATTTCTTAAGAAATAGCAAAAGCAAAGCAGTTAAAATAAAAGTTTGACTAACTGTATTCCAAGGCATGTATGAATTATATAATTACTTTTGTATTACATAAATTTGAAGTTCAACTGTGTCCTTTACAACATAAATTTGGAAAATTTTAAAGGGAATGCTTTTTTGTATATACTGTTTGGTTTCCTAGGTCTAATTTTAGAATATTTGAAATTTTGAAGACAGGAAGACGTTTTTTCCCGGTTCTGAGGACTGAACATTGTGTCCTCGCCCTGACTTGAATCTCCAGTCCTTATTTTATTTTGATATGGTCGCTGCAAGTTGGTCTTTGTCTTGCAGCCCCATGTCCTCAGCTTGTCAGAGAACTGGAATCACACACCATGCCTGCTGTCCAGGAAAATCTGACAATTGAATATTTTGCTACTGATTACCTGTTCTTTTCCTTATACACTTCTTAAATTGCATATAAATATGTGCACTTTTACAGTTTAAGTATGACAAGATTTATATCTTAATGCATAAGTCTAAAGTGTTAAAATGACTTCTCTTTTTTACATAACTTACCCATATATGAATTTTCAGTTCAAAGTGATCCTTTCGCATGGTATCGTCTCGCTTCTTTCAAATATAAATTGGAAGTTTAGCACTGCAATTAAAATGAAAACATTTTGGTTATTAGAATTCTTCTTCCTAAAATAAAATTTCTATATTCTCCAATCTATAAAAAGTAGCAATTTAATTGCTCTCCCAACTCCAGTTAAGCAGATAATCTTTGTATTTATAGCACAAAGCATAAATATCCACAATCTTCAATGTTACAAAAATATTTTGAAAAAAAAACATAATTCAGAAAAATGCATGGCAATATGCTATAAAAATGGGGAATGTTTTCCTTGGAATATGATAACACAGACTATTTTTTTATAAGCACATTTTCACAATAGCAGTTTCAAACACTATTTAGTTATTTATAGTAAGTGTTTAGCAGAAACTTGCTGCGAGAACATGAACTATTGATATTATTTGTATTCATTGTGGATAGTCATGCTGTTTTATAATTAGCTTCTGTAAGGGTTTAAGATGTTTTGTAATAATTGAATATTAAATATGATCATTTAATCCTTTATGATAATCAAAAGGCTTTAATATAAAATCTAAATAATGTGA
This sequence comes from Dolichotis patagonum, assembly GCA_004027295.1. Lineage (NCBI taxonomy): Eukaryota > Metazoa > Chordata > Mammalia > Rodentia > Caviidae > Dolichotis > Dolichotis patagonum. The sequence goes on along the minus strand of PVJX010008292.1, from coordinate 56,340 downwards.
AGATGACATCATGAGAATGAAAAACAAATCATTGTTAAAGATGGTTAATGATAATTCTCATTAGAAAATTAGTGTGTCTATTAAGATTTTTCAGCGATGGCGTTATATCTATTAAATAATCTTAGTATTTGAGTAGGAGTGATTATTGTAATGGTGAAGAGTTAACTGATGAAATAGTCACTTGGATTTATGTTGCTTGCAGTGTTAATATCTTATTTCAAACAATCTCAGAATCTAGTATGATTCAAATTATCAGTGATGTTTATTATTTAATCAGACCTGATTCTGAAGAATATTTATGGAACAATAAATGTTTTTATGTTTCTATTGGATTTGCTATTCTCAGATTATTGATTTGTATTAGAGAGCATTTTGAAAATGAGAATAGTATATAATTTAGGGTTCTTCATATGAAGGGAGTTGTTAATTATGATTTAAAGAAAGGAAATAATATAAGGTATTATAAAAATTTATAGTTGTCATATTTGACTGGTAAAATGCGTTCTCTAAAAATACAAATCCCACATAGAATGAAAGCTATTTGGAATTTCATGTATGTAGATATATTTGCGCAACTGATGTGGCTTTGAGTCTTAACACCTTAAGAGAAAATAAACTAGATCAACAATATAGAAATGTATATTAGCACAGCTGTAAAAGCAACATTAAAATAGACATCACTGCTCATAATTTTAGTTTTCTAATTCTAATGGACAAAACCTATGAATTAAATGCAACTAAAATTATTAAACAAGTGTAAAAAGTATTTTTAAAAATGTAGTTTAAAAATAATTAGTTCATTAATTCATATTTGGAATTATATAAGAAAATATTTTGTTAAGAAAATGAAAATTCCAGTATGATGAGACATTAATCATATATCACATCGATGTGGTTAGTCCTGTAATATATAAAAATGCCACTAAACATCTATGTGGATTATGAATAAAAGCTTAATGTACACTATTGTTCACTAAGTCTGATAATAAGAGCCTATGATGCATTAAAAAGAAGGAGACCATTCTTCATTTTAAGCAACAAAGAAGATGAATAGCAATAAGTAGATGAGTAGTAATGAATTCAGCATATCAGATGTGTCCTTCATCCTTATGTTTCAAGACTATAGCTTTAATGTAGAATAATGAGTATTTATTTTTTGGAGGGTATACCCTCACATTTTAAGGATTTCTTCTAGTTTTCATACATTTTGGTTGAGGTAAAAAGGTAGGTACACAAATACAACCAAACATAGTATTTTTATTATATCTACATCACTAATATTTTAGTTAAGATAATTATTTATATATTGTTGGGGATAGAGATACAATAAAATGACATGAAGCAGAAACATATTTTCTATAAGTAAAAACATAAAAGTTTAATAATGGTATCCTTCAGCAGTAAAATTACATGTTTTTTCTTTAGTGTTTCTATTTCCTTCCAAGTTTTTATTATTATTTATGGACAATTTATCTATGCTTTTCTGTATGTTACATAGGTAGATATAGATGATGCCTAGATTATTTTATTACTATTAAAGAGATGTGATAATTATACTGAGTCTTTTGGAAATCTATTCCTTTTCTTATTATTGTTACACAAAATCAATGCATGAACTTGTAACACTAATATAAAAAGCACATGAATCAATACTTTTTTACGTTACTGTTGATATGTTTACTTTTCCAAAATCTCAGTAACCTGAGCATTGCTAAAAGGCCAACCCCAAGCACTGCAGCCTACGAAAAGCATGGCAACCTATAGCTGCAACTCTAAAACATGCAATAATAATAATCAAAAACATGTTACATGATCCCAAGGTACAAAGAGACAAAATAAACATTTCCATTCTAAAAGAAAGGAATAGGAAGGTCGATAATAACCAGACCAAAGCAAGGTCAAACCCGAGTAGGGCAAACATTAAATCATCTGGCTTCCTGTAAGGTATCTAGGGTGCATGGTGGTAAAATGTGAGTTTCACAGGGCTTAAGAAGATCCACCCCATGGCTTCTACTGCAGTCCACCTGTCTTCTCCATCGGATTAGTTTTGCTTGTAGCCTGTGACTTTTCTTGCCAGGTGATCCACATTCCGGATATAGCCAACTTTATGTGGCCTCCACTGCACCTTTGGTTTTATTTGCATAGATTCCCATATCCATCTCTCAAGGACGCACTGTCTGGTGTCCCAGGAATGTTTCTGAAATATGGGTTGAAAGTTGGAGGACTTCACAACTCTTGCATTCCGTATACTTGACCAAATGAAATCCCATGGAAAATGCCAAGGTCGGCTGCCAATGGAAGGATTAGTCTAAGCTGGAACTCTTTGGCATATGACTGCCAAGGCCTCTAAAACCTTGGATGACTGAGCATGGAGAAGTATTACTGGGAAATAATACCTTAGGTGTCCTGGCTCAAATAATGAGGCTCTTAGGGTCTCTTCTGAGATGAAAAGTTTTTACTATTTTACACGTTAGCTTGCAATGATTGGATCTGGTTAATTTCTGAGATTCTCTCAGTGAATCTTTTTTCTTCTCCTTGTATAAAGTATTTCATTTCTTTTTAGTGGTCTAATCTCCTCAGAAACCATGCTAACTTTAGCCATTGCATTATATATCATTCTTTTGGGGCCAAAATATCAGTTTTTCAAATATTTTGGTTGTCTTCTTACCTCTAATTTTCACTATAATTTTGGATAAATCAGCCATCAGTACTGACGACACTGAGTTTTGAGCTACCTTGAAATTTCTTCCAACAGCCCTTAAATCTGAGTCACCCACAAATTTTTAGGATGTTTATTTGCCAAAGTGTAACACACCTAACCTCTAATCCAATACCTAGTAAAGTCCCTTCTGAAATTGCATGTCTGTGACTTTTTTCTACCTGAATTTTTATGAGCCTTCTAATATTTTGAGCTCCCACCAGAATTGCCCATCAGGTTCCTCTTCTACCATTCATGGACATCTACAGCTCACATCGCCAAATCTTTGCAAACATGCTCAGTAAAACAGTGCAGTGTGTTCTGAATCACACAGTCAGGCATAGGCCCAGAAACAACCCCGCTGACAGTACCCATGTTTCAACACCTTTTTTGTGTCGCCATGACGCACTTTCACACATCCAGAAGTTCACTTTACTAGTCTTTCAATCATCTCCCAACCTAATCAAACTGACAACCCAACTTACCCGCCACATATTAACTTAGACTATGAACAAGGTTAAACATTTCAACTTGAAGGGAAAAGACAAAAATATTCACTGCAGTTCCTTTCTATATTGAGAAGATACAGTTCACACTTGGGAACCGCTGGCTTCACAATCTGGTCACTATTTTAATTATTAAGCCCTTAGTTGTCAACAACTAATATGGGGCAGAGGACTGTTCTTATATTCTATTTTATAAATTAGACACTAAGATATAGGAAATAAACTTAATAAATGGAGAAGAATGAAGTGAAATCCAGATACTAGTGTGCGAGACTTGATTTAACTAAATGCATTGAATACTATTGTATGTACATATTTAAAATATTTTAACATATCTAATATATTTCCAGTTTTAGGAGACTTTTTGGTACCGGGGATTGAATTCACAACTACACACTTGCAAGGCAGGTGCTTATGCCACTGAGCTAAATCCCCAGCCCCTATTTCCAGTTTTAAAGCATCAATTGAAACCCCTGTCAGATACACTAAGAATAATGTGTTTATTTAAGCTGATTTTAAAATATCCCTTTGGCAAAATATCAAAGTATAGAAATTGAACTTTGATGAATTGTTTTATAAATATTCAAAGAAATTTTTAACCTTTCATATTAAACTTTTGATCCGAAAATCTCTCTACATTCTTAGACTTGTCTCTATCTTTCTACGTAGATGGGTTCTACTTATACATTTCCTAATAAATTATTTCTTGCCTCTCAATTTTACTTTTGCTATAAATACCAAAATATAGCCAGAATATATTCAACCATTGTTTTATATTTCCATTCATCTATCTTGTTAACTAAATGTCCTTGTTAAGAAGCTAACAGTGATCAGTATTAATCTTGCTATGTAGTTTTGGTGTCCTGGACACTTGACATAAGGAGTTCATTTTCTACTTCTTACAAAGGGGTGACTGTCATAGTTACTTTTCTCATTGCTGAGACAAAATACCGAACTCCCAAAGTTAAGGGAGAAAAGATATTTTTAGCTCACAATTTGTGGAGGTTTTAGTCCATAGTCAGCTGGCTCCAAGACAGGGTGGCATGGAAGACATTCATTGAAGAGGAGAAACAATTCCTGGTGCTCAGAAAGCAGCAGAGCAAGCAAGGAATGCACAGCTCTTTCTGTTCGTTATATTTTATCCAGGTTAATGAGCAAGGGCAGCACTCACACCCTTCATCTTATTGCCCTTGATCTTACCCTTGTATCATGAATCAATTCCAGTGTCACCCTCTAGATCCAGTCACCTCTGAAGAAGGTTCACATATGACTGCATGAGGCTTTGGGAGGACAACTAGACACAAGCCATACGAGTGAGCACCATGTCTATTCATGACTCATATCTCGAAACAGAGTGGTCATTAGTAGTTCTTTCATGTATTTGGATAGCTACTCAAATTTACTATAACTGTTAACTAACAGTTCTAAGATGAACACTTGTTTTTTTCCTCCCTTTGCCTATATCATGTTTACTGTGTAGCCCCTCTTCACTATAATATTCCCATGTTACTTGAAATATATTGTTACTGTGGTGGTGTGTTATCAACAAGAAAGTGATCACACATATATTCTACTATTGCAGAATTTGGGGTAAGTTCTTAATGACTTAGGTTTAGGTGACACAGAATGTTTTTGAAACAATGCTTTTAAAAATTATTGGATGTATTTGCAAAGTGAGACAACATTTTGAATGCAAACTTACAATTGAAAAAGTATAGCTTCCTTGTAGCTTAGTTCTTAGATGAAGTAATTGCTACATAAGTTTACTGTGCATTATGTATTTCAAATGAAAATATGCATATATGCACATATATTCAGATACATAAATATATATATAAATATTTTACATAGAATCAATCATAATAGCAAAATATATTTTGAAATCAGCTAGATCTGAAAGTAAATATTCACTGTCATCATTAGAAATAATTACACACTTCCTTTCAAATTTCTGGAGCCTTACATTGTTTTTCACACCAATTACACCTACATATAATTTCTAATGCAGTGTTGAGAAAAAATCAGGATAAAACATTTATGTACTCTCTAAAAAGAAAACAACTTCATAATTTAAAAATAGTTGTAATGTTTATTACAGATCACATGAAGATTTTTCTTTAAAACTTACAATCAATATCCTTATATCTTTAAATGATTATGTAATTTATTTCATTTCTTCTGAATCAATACAAGGTCTTCAAGACATACATTAAGACAGTGGTATATTACTTTTGAATATACTGTTTACTAACTTTATAAGCATTCAATTTAAGATTTTGCATCAATGCCTGCAAAGTAAATTGACCTGAAACATTTATGTAGAGATGATATTTTAAGTTGAGAAAAAGAGTGTTCCCTTGTTTTCTTTAAATTTCCATAAGTTTCTATAACTTTAGGCCCCATGAGTTTCTCTAAGTGTAATATGATTTTTTGCATATGTGCTTAATCAAACTTACTGGTGCAACTACTGGGCTCTGAGTGTTTTTCAAATTTTTCAAATAAATTCAACATACTTAATGCTGGGTTAGTATATGTTTCCTTTCCTCATAAAATGCTCATACTCACTGAAGAAACAATCATTTGTGAGCTCCATCTTCTTTTTATTTGGTTGCTTTTGGTTTTTTTAGACAGGGTCTGACTGTTTAATTCAGTTTGTCTTTGGCCTTGAATTCAATACATAGACATGGCTGGCCTCAAATCCGCAGTGATCCTTCTGCCTCAGTCTCCCGAGTGCTGGGATTACAGTTGTGTGCCAATGCACACAGCCAGCTGCACATTTTAAAAGGATCGCATCACTAAAGTGTGAGAAATGGACAGCGGATCCGTATTTGCTCAAAAATAGAAAATGAAGGAAAGAATTGCAATACGTCTAGTTAAACGCTTCTGGTTTGGATTTGAACGTCCTGGTGAAAACCGCAAAAGTTGAAATCAAGAAATAAAATTGACAGCATAGTAATAGATAAGAAATGTCACTTGAAATATGTAAAAAAATAATTTTCATGCTTTTAATTTGGAACTAGACAGGCTTTTTTTGTTTATATTCTTTGAGGTAGAAAACAAAGAAGAACACAATTGGATGTACAGGAAAGATAGAAATCATAGAAATCATACATTCATCTTTGATGAGTGGAATCTAAAGTTTCAATCCAGTGGAAAATTTATATTAATAGTTGATCATACTTTTGGTATTAAAAGCTTTTAGCTGGTGATAAAAATCTTAGACCAACAACATATTGAAGTCTAAGAAGGTAATATCAGGTAAGTGAATGGAGAAAGAGAATGTTTTACATCAAACAGAACACATGTGAGAAAGCTCTGGTTCGAGTTAGGAAAAATAAAGCAAAATACTACAATGTTAATATCATTGATAACAGAAACAGACAGGATTGCCAATAGTTAAATAAATCGTATAAGCATCTATACCACTTAGTGAAAATAACAAGCCTATGGATGTGTAAGTAAAAACTAAATCAGAATATACTACTTGAAAAATTAAAAAAAATTGCATCTCAGCATTGCTTCAAAAATTATAAATGTTCCTTATAAAAATAAAATATTCAAAACCTAAGAGAGAAAAGTAGGCACAAACAAACAAACAAACTTAGAAATGAAAGGGGAATCATATTCCCTGAAAGAGGAAATTAAAAGTACCATAAAAACACTTTGTAAAATCTTATGCAAGTGAATTTTAATATCTCATTGAAAGAGACAATCTCCTGGGGAAAATGTAAATTATAAAAATGTATCGCAGGAGAAATTCAAAACCTCTACAGATTCGAACAATGGAAGAATTTGGGGCAATCGTGAAAGCACTGTTCTCCAGGCCATAGCCCAAAGGGATACTTTGAGAAATACTCATGGATAAAATATTTCATTCTTCCCTCTGATATTATATAAATTTACCAAAGTTTGGTCTTCTAGTTTCCAAGCGTTTTTCAAGCACCTGAACACACCTCCTTTCATGTCTCACTAGCTTTTCAAAACTTTTGGTATATCGAACAGTTTTGAAAGATGCAGTGTCTGTCTCTAGAGCAGAGGGCGGTTTTATTTGTGGTTCAGTATAATCAAGAGTCTATCTTTTAGGGAGGTAAAAACAGGCAGATTACTCGTAGCCCCTTACACAGTTCTCTAACCCTTGGCTTCCTCTCCTGTCCTGCATCTCTGATGTATAAGCAGCAAGGCTGGGGCCCATTCCAAGCTCACTGTTCCTCTTCAGGGGCTGTAGAACGTGAAGTTAAAAAGCAGAACACTAATCGCAAAGTGTTTGCTATGGTCATTTCCTTTTATTTTTTTCCCCTCAAAACTAGTAACTATATGTTGCTTTTAGATATTTGAAAGTCCTTAGCACTCAGTTAAAATCTGAGGAACCATAACCTAAGTATCCATAGCTATCTCTGATACACCAATCAGCTAATAAATTACAGCTGTTTTATACATACTTGTGTTACTGAAGGAAATACATTTCTGTTTCATTTTTCTGCTATTTTCCATAGAGAAAATTGGTGTGGATTATTACTTTTTAAAAATTGTTTTTTGATTTTCTTGATTTTCCTATCCATTTTTAAGAAAAGACTTTTTAAAAAGTTTATGTGTGTGATAAACATTGTTCTTGAAAGTCGAATTCTTACTTTTATCTGTTTACATTTACACCAGTACTTGATAACATGTCAGAACAGTAATTGAAGAAACATATCCAAATAGTTTGGGTGCTTCCTTGGCATTAGTTTAAAATGTCAATTTATAAAATATTTTTTGAAGATTCGCAGTTCAGTAAAAATGTGACAACATTATGGTGGTATTTTAACGATAAATCAATTTTAAATACTCAAAGCATTTCATATGCACACTATGGAACACATTAATAAAGGATAGAAATAGTAACTTCACTTAAGACATTTTCAAGATCAATATTTCATCTTTTCCAGGATTCTTTCACTTGAATTGTGCAGCCTATTTCTGAGCACTAACAAAAGATACTGAAACTGAGGCTAGTACTTAACAGGATGATTCCCTAGAAGACGCTCAGGACTAGCTTAAATAACTACAGCAAGTAAGGGCTTGAGAACATCAGTAAAATACAAATATGAATTATATGCTAACCCTGAGAAAATACTCTTTCAGTGAGCATGCTTTTTTAAAATCTGTAAAAGCAGCACAGATATTATTTTAAAATCACAATAGTGGTTTTGATAATCTCAGAGTGGTGTATATATATTATAGAATTACAAAAAGATGATACGAGAATCTCAGACTCAATAAGAAAAGCAATTCATCAGAGAGAGAAAATTACTGAAGAGGTAGATGGATATAAAGAAAAATAAAATATGTAAGTACCATTTTTCTTGATGTTAATAGACTCATGTGATATTACGAAAATGGTTTTCAGTTTAACATACCCAGAAGGATTTTATGTGAGCGATCTATATATAGTCATTGAAAGTTAATGAATAAGGTAATTTTACAGTGCACATGAGGAATAATACTTTCCTGGAACTCCAAAAGGACACTTTTACATTTCCATTGCTTTAATGATTCTAAAACATTATGTACTCCTACACTACACAAAGAAACTGCTGGCTGCAGGGTAAGATTGAGAGATTTAGCTATTTTTGAACAAAAGCTTTATCTCTTTTGTATGCTTTCAGAAACTTGTTCTCACATGCTTCAAATTATTGGTCTCAATGGTGTTGAAGTTTTTAAAATCTTGTATTTCCTCACATTTTTCTTAGTTATTAGGCGATGGTGACTGCTTTTAATAAAAGAGGTTTAGAGGTTATTGTTTTTCTATCTATCTATCTATTTATCTATCTATCCATATATCTATCTATCTATCTATAATTCTGCCTTGATCTAGTTTATTATTTGAGGACAATCACACTACAAATACAGCTGTATTTATGATATATTTATATATCTATATATATGAATGGATTTAAAATAACAATTTTTAATACTTTTTTATAAAATATTTTTCTTTTCCCCTGAAAGATGCTTACTCCAAAGCTATGAAACAATTTTTATGTGTGTTTAGCTCCAACATTTCCTGTGTTTATTATGCAGCTAACTTATCACAGCAACAATTTTAAAAAATAGTAACATATCAAAATATTGGTAATGCAAGCCTTTTGTCTATTTTTTGCTCCAGAGTAACAGCAGTTTGTTCAAATGGCAGTGAGGTAGTGTATAAGGATCTTTCCTTTATAACCATATGTGGCTTGCCCAGTGAAAACTCCGTGTACACACAGTAACTCGGAATGCTTGTTATCCACATTTTACAAAGCCGGAAATCAGACAGAAAGAAAAGCTCTTGAAACTCAGAGAAAAGTCCACCTTTTGCATTCGCCAATCACTCCCTCTCAGGGGACACAGAGGCAAAGAAAGTTCTTAAAACATGTGCTCTCGTATGAATTCTTTTGAAAAATGCACTTTGTGTTAGAAGTAAAACTTACAAAAGTCACACAATGCTTTTACTCAGTTCTTTAGCAAACTATGGCAAATGTATACATGTTTTTGTATGATTTATATAATTTGAGAGACTGAGACATCACTGGTGAGTGAATCATGCTTGACTGATGGAAAGGGCACTACTGCTCAAAGAAGTAGGAGGCAACTGAAGTTTGTCTGTGTTAAGTCAGTTCTGTAGGACGTAGTTTAATCTGTTTTTTTAAATGATTAAATGTCTTTTTTTGGTTCCTGGAACTTTAGATAGCTTAAATTATTTAATCTTAACTCTATTTAAGCCAGCAAGGCTTCATTCGCCTCACTTTAGAACTGAGAAAAACTATGAATTACAAAAGTCAACTAACTTTTCAAGGTCATGTATGTAAAAAGCAACAGAAAACATTCTAAAATGTGGCACTAAATCCGTTCTTTAAAGAAATGAACTATCATTCTGGCATTCTTCTGGTTTAAAGTATTGTATTCTGAAGCAATCTCTTTTAGGTGTGGCTAGAAATAATTGGTTTAGAAATAGAGACACAAAGGAATATAGTAACACTGATTTAAATATTAGAGAGTTTAAGTCATTTTAAAAGTTCTTATTAGGAACTGGGCATGGGAGCATGTCAGTGATGACAGTGTTGCAGGCAGCTGAGTTAGTCAGAAATATTATAGGCAGTGAGACAGGGCCAGATCCTCAAAGGAGCCAGTGCAGAAGCCCAGATACCTTGCAACTGTGGGAGAGACAGACACCTCATGGCTAACTATAGTCATGTCCCACCTTATGCCCAACAGCCTTGTGAATTCCCAGTTTTCCCCACTTTGAACCCATGTCGCTCTATGATTTTGCTCTATAAAAGTCCCTGGAAAAGACAGACAGTCCTTGGCAACCCACTCAGGACCCATTCTGTATCTCTCTTCGACAGAAGCTTTCTTTCTCTCAAAAAATATATTTTACTCTTAAGCTTTGTTGTTCCTAAAATTCATTCATCAATTTTTAGAGAACACAAACTCGCAGAGTTTCATTCTCCTTTATCAACAGTGCTCTGAAAGCCTGAGGCCAGAGGATTCTAGTGTTGAGCACAGCCTAGACAACTTCATGATTTACAAGACCCTGTCTCAAATTTTAATAGGGAAAAGATTAGAAGGAACTGAAGATGTACCTTGTGCAAATGCCCTGGGATCAATTTTCAGTACCACAAATAAAACAAAATAGAACAAAAATACTAGTATGTTCCTGAGTAATTTTCTTCCTAGTATTAATGCTTACCCAAAAAAGTTATTGCTTTTTAAATGCTCGATAATGTCATAAAGAAATTATATATGACAACAGCCCAGATTAATGTAATTCTCTGCTTTTATACACACACACACACACACACACACACACAGATACCTTTGGATGGGAAAGAAGACGGGAAATTTAAAATTTTCTATAAAATTTAAGTTCATAGATTTCGGAGACCTCATTTGTGTGGGACAAAGCTATACATGTATAGCCTCATGCAGCTTTTTCCAGTGCTCAGTTTATATTTTTGGAAGTAGATGAACCAGAAACAATAATTAAGACAATAATTTAAGAATGTTTTATTGAATTAGGAAGCAAATACATACCTAATGTTTGCTATGGTAATGGTGGAGAATATAATTATAAAAGTGAATGTCATCCTCAAAAATGACACAAATTCAGGTGTTTTACAGTAAAACAAGGTGCCAGAAAAATGAGATTTCATAGCTCAGTAGGATATCCTTAAATGACAAAATTGAGGAAAGTCGCTCCACATAAATGAAATGAATAAATGAATTTGGGTGTATCACAGGCAGTTATATAATTTTTTAACACATGCAAGACCTTCTTTCTTTTTGTTCTGTGAGGCTTTGTTTACATCCTCTCTGTATTATTCAAATTCATATCAGTGCCACCAATCATGGGGAATTATGTTATTAAAGAGAAAATTATTCTTTAGCTTATATTTCTAGAGGATCCAGTTAGAAATCAAGCAGGTCTATTGATTCAAGCCTCTGTAATAAGAATAAGCCACTCACCTCATAAGACAGAGAACAACTGGGGGATTTGGCCTCCATAATAACCTGCTTTGAAGGTCCTGTGCAAAGATTTAAGAACCTCATTTTAAGCCACAATTACTAAAAGATCTTAGCACTGCCAAAGGGACCAATCGTTAACAATTTGACCTTTGAGGGTCAACTTCCAAACCATTTTCTGTGATTCATTATCTCCAAAAGTTTCTGTGTAACTCAAAATACAAAATGCATTCATTCTATCACCTAGAGAGCCAAAGACAATAGCTCTAGCATTTCACAGGGTTTTGAACTGAAAATATCTTCCAAGACACTCACACAAACCCCACCCCAAATGAGCTGCTATAAAAAACAGTTGTATATGACTAAGAAACTGTGGTGAAATTATCTAGGATAAGTATCCCTATCTAAAAAGCACTAAATAAGATCATAGAAGGGGATTGTTTCAATGACTGAAACACAAAAGACCTAAAAAAGTAAAACTAAGTATTAAATCTGCATGTCCAGAATCTGAGGCACCTGGCATTAGAATTTGGGCTCCCGGGGTGTTGGGATTCCCTATTTATGATTTTGCTAGTTGAAACTCACAACATAAATTTTTTGGGCAAATTTGCACATTGCCTGCAGCTTTTTTTGACAGACATTGTGTCTTGCTGGCTCTTTGGCAAGGGAACATTGCTAGGAATCCTTAAACACGGCTATGTCTCCATTATAGTGCATTCACGTGGTTCAATATGCATAACTCCACCAGGGGCTACTTGTAGGTGCTCTGATGTGTAAATCACTGCTCAGACTATAAAGCTTTTGCTTTGAAATTTCAATGGAAGCCAGCATGACTCTATGACTCCAGAATTCTGCACAAATAACTTCACATGGGTCACTCCAAGGTCTATAGCAGGCAGAACTTTAACTTAGACCACTGCATCCAGGGCTCCAACAGCCTCAGAGTACCATGATGCCTCCCATCCTCACCTTCCTCATCACAGGGCCAAATATTTGACACCAGAACTTTAATGAGGCAATATGTAGTTTTCTTTATGATTAGAGTCTGTGATTGGCTTGTTACAAGCCACAAGCAAACTGCATACCAGAAGGGCCCAAGCAGAGGGAAATTGTTCCAAGTATGGTGGCCAGGAAGCAGAGAAAAAAAAAAAGATAAGCCAGGAAGGGAGATATTCCATCTCAGGTGACACCCTGGCACATGTACTTCTTCTGCACAGACCCCACATGGTCATCTGTCACATCTCCGTGATTCCATCAACTTCCAAAAGCTCTGCACACGAAGAAAAGCTCTATGTATGAAGTTTACGTGACATTCTCATTGCAAACTAGGGCATTATCCCCAGTCCATGAAAAGAACCATGTACATCTAATTATGCAAAGTGAATGTAGGTCACCCCTAAGAGTCACTGAAATCTGAACATTTTCAGCATTTCTGAAAAGTTCAAGTCCCATGTCTCCCATGAGACTGACGGCAAATTTATAGGAAGGCTCTGTAAAAATCAAAAAGGAAAGTTAAACATTGCTAACACTTCAAAAAGGAGAAGTAGATGGACAGAAAAGAATAGAACAAAAACAACACTAAAATCCAGGAAAGCAAACATTAATTCCTCTAACTTCATCCTAATCATCAGGGGCAAAAATGGGAATTTCAAACAGCTCAGACAGCTTCTCACTTATGCCATTGTCTGTTGCAGTTCTCATATTTCCTCTTTTAGGGTGGTTTTTCTCATTCAGTTTGCTTTCTCAAATGTTCAATGTTCCTGGCTTTCCCAACATCCTCTAGTTTCCAATAAACTTATGGCTTATCTGTCAAAGCATTACACACTGGTCTCATAGGTTTTGTTCTGAACACATGGTGGAAGCCTCTGTGACCCCACAACTCTTATATACCACGTGACTATAAAATAGCACTATGGGGATGATGCCAATGTTTCCTACCAGCATGTGCAGTAGCTAGGTACACTAGGACCATGGCTACAGCAGCCTCTGAGTGATTGGATGGCTAAGAATTGTGTGTTAAATCCTGGAAAATGAATTTTCTAGCCACTGTCTTTGGAATGTTACCATGGGGCTCTCTTCTCAAAGAAAATTCTTTTATTTTTGGAACATTACACCTGAAAAAGGTGTGGTCTTTCTGATTCCTTTCCAGGAATCAGCCTCCTTGCTCCCTCAAGGCATTCTTCCTGTTATCCTGACTCACTGTATCTGACTTCTTTTAATGCTAAACTTGTAACAATCAACTTCTCTTCAACCAATAATTTATAGACCTTAACTTTATAGGCAGTTCCTTTCTTGCAACCGGCAATTTTTTCAAGGCATTTGGCCTGGCTTTTTCATTTTGCTGCCCACAGTGGATCTTTCTAAAGTACTCATTCTAGAGCCTGAACAGAGCCCAGGGCTCTCTTCTTAGCCTGCTTTGAAATTTCCCCATCAGATGAATTAGTCTCTTATCATTAATCTCACCACCTGAAAAATCTCAAGAACAAAAGATAGACAAATTTTCTGTCAGTGCACAACACACATGATTTCAAATGCAATGGCCAATGGAATCTTTGTTCCCAACCAAAACCTTACAAGTCTGATCATTACCATCTGGTTTTCTGTCAACATTGGGTCTTCTGACCTATGACCAAAATCTCTCATCAAGCTTGGCTTACAGCATTCTAGAGCTTACTAGCTGGTACCTTCAAACATTTCTGAAGTCCTCCCCTGAACCAGTTTGAAAAGCTTCTGGAACACATGATAATGACCCACTTTTCTGGTAGCAAAATATGTCCTACTCACTTTCTTTGACACAGGAAAAAAACACTTATAACTTGAAGATAGCATTTCTTTTGGCTCACTTTGATAGTCTGCAGTCAGTTGACAACATGTAGAACCATATTGCATTTTGTAAGGTCCAGGGCAGAAGAAAGCTGCTCATATAGTGGTTGCCAGGATACATAGAATTAAGAGAGGAAGCAAGAAGTGAGATACATCTTTTAAGTCATGCCCCAGTGACTGTCTCCTCAGACCAGTTCTCGCTTCCTAAGAACATGTGAACTATATTTCTTTCATGCTTGAATCACTTTCTAAAAGTCCCACCTAGCAGTATGAGTCTTTTGGGGTGAATTTTTTATATAAACAATAACAATAGTAAGACTCAGGAAAGTGACTCAAGGCAGTTTTGGTCATGCAAGCCATTGGAATCAAAAGTGACTTTGCAGTGAAAAGTTTTTCAAATAATCTTTATTTCAATAACTTTGAATCTATGATGGTTGGGGTGGTCATACAGAGATATCTGAAATGTCCTCAGGGGTTATTTTTTATCTCCTGATACAAAACATCTTGACTTTCATCACAGGAAGCATATACAATTAAAATTAAAACTAATATATAAACATGAAATAAAAGCATGATTATGTGATGAATGATATGGAGAAAATAGGTTTTTAGATTATAAAGATCAGGGATGACTTACATGGTGACAAGTTGTTGGTTTTATATGAAAAGGTCCCCAACTCAGGGCCACATATATGTACTGATTCTTGATCTGTTAGGAGCCAGGTTACACAGCAGGAAAAGATAGGGGACAATTCATTCAAACTTCACTTTTATTCACAACCCATCTCCATAAGTTGCATTACCACTGTTGATTCACTTCTTGTCAGTTAATTAGCAGCAGCATTAGATTCTCATAAAAGAGTAAACCCTACAGTGAGCTGAACATGGGAGGGAGCATGGCTGTTCCAGTGAATGAGTATGTACCTTTATTGTGCATATTACCTATGGTGTTTTTATTGAAGGCTATCAATTTTGAATAGATCTTAGAGCAAAATAGTACTGGTTTAACTACTAAATGCTTACAGTCTAATTTCAAGCCACTATTCAACCTCCTTCTGGTCTAAGGACAAATTGTCTTCCACAAAACTGAACCCTGATGACGTAAAGATTGTATCCCACTAGTATACAATAACCAGAATTGTTATTATAATTAGGATAAAAATTCAGTGAATAAAGTTTAGGCAGTACCTGTATCTTAAGGTAATATTTTGACTGCCTCGCTCAAGAAACTGGAAGAAGACAATGTGGTGGGAGGAAGGTTAGTTAAAGAGAGGAATCCAATCTTTGGATATAAAGTTAAAGGATAAATCTAGTAAGAAACTTGAATTAAAATAAAATTTTGATCAAAGATCTTGAAGGTTATAACTTGTTCTTTGACAAAAGACTGCATAATTCTATCATATGTGTTTTTATAAAACTCTCATTTTTCTTCCTTGGAAAAAATCTCTATCTATTTTCTAAGAATTCTAGACAAAAGAAATCAAATACAAATTTTTTAAAGGATTTTTATATGGACTCTCAGCCAATAATATTAGTACATTCATCCTCAAATTCTATCAGAAACCTCCAGCTAAGAGGTGTGTAAGCAGATCATAGGTGGGCGCCAGCATCTGAACCAAGTGTATGTCTCCGTGACACCTGTGAGTTCATGGAGTTGGCAAGTCCTGCTGAGTTTATTATCCATTTCTAAGTAGACAATTGGCACAGATATACGTAATACCTGTCAGAATCCACAAATTACGTCTTAGCTCTGAGAAGTTCTTAGAAGGATGGGCTGAGCTGGATTATCAATCCTTTTATTCCAACCAGAGTAAAATCTCATAAATCGTGTTAGCATGACAATCACAAAATTAAAGTTTCATGATAGTAGATCTTATTATATCTAGTTCTGTTACACCATCAAATTCTTGTACACACAGTATAAATACTTCAGTAAGATACCACATGCAGAACAGGATTCCAAATTGACACTTTTACCTGGTTTGGTTTATGTCAGTTTTGTGTGGAAAAGAGAACATCAGACATTTACGATCATGCCATAGGACTACTATAATTCACCTAGTTATTATCCACTCCCCATCACCTGTATTATCACTCAAGCTCCATCTCCTGTTCAAAATGATGGGTACTTAAATTTTGACATTCTGCAAAATAACCACATATCTTATTACAATACTGTCATGATAATTGGAACTAGCAAACAGAATGTGGCAAGTATGAAAGACATATGCTTGACAGTCTAAAAATAAATTTTCCTTGCTAATTGCTGAATAATTTAAAGGACCTAGAATCTGAGGTATTTTGTAACATTTTCTCTTAGAGAAAGTTTGAGTTGTGTGCCTTATACATCTATTCACTAAGAAAATCAGTAATGGATGAATAAGAATCATTATTGTGAATATGATCTACAGCACTTTTATTGAAGTCTGTCAATTTTGAATAGATATCAAACAAAAAATGTTCTGTTTTAACTACAGAATGCATACAGGAGTCATTATGATTCAGACTCATGACGTCTATGAGTCATTTCTGCCTCCTTATCTGCGTTAACAATAACATATCAAGTTTTCTGGCATGACCCAGAAGAGATTCAGTAAAAATATCATGGAGAGAAGAGTCATATGTTTATTGTCACAGAGAAATAAGCTGCATTTCAGAACTATTCCCTGGTTCATTTCTAGACTCTATTAGAAAGTGATTGCTTGACCACAGGACACCTAAACTGCCCACCGCGAACAGTATATAATCAGATCTGTTGTGGCATAAGGTCAGGAAAGCACAGCAGCAATTCATCTTGTGAAATGACACAGTCAAGATCAGACCTACTCAGATCACATGACTCAATTAAATTACACAATCTGGTGTCCTGGATTCCTGTGACATTGGTCTCTGTTGCACTGACACCACTGCTCCTCCTCACATCTATGGCTTCATGGAGCCTCTGAGAGATCAACAGAAGAACAAAAAAATGTTCCTGCTGATGGAGACTTTAAAACATTACACTGAAGTTAATTTTAAATAGATTGACATTGAGATCAAAAATCTTTCAGGTATGACATAAAATTTGTCTTGTGGGCAATGTAGAGAAATATTGCATTGTTATGACTTTAGACTGTTTTAATGAGGGTAAACACAGAGACCTTAGGAGTGGTAGATGGCACAGTTCTTTAGCCAAGGAGGATAATGACCAGGTGATCAGAGACAAAGAAGTCAGGGGGAAGAAAATGGAGGCAGGATCCCGAGAGTGAGGGTGTGCAGATCCCACAGAACTCTGTGTTCCCACTATTGCTTTAGCTAACACTGCTGAAATACAGGCGTATCTAGCTCAGTCCCTTTGTTCTGTACGGTACTCTATGAGATCACACTTTCAATAAACTAATCTCATTTGGTATCTATTTTGGGATATGATCTTAACAGTTGTAAGACAAATCAAAAGAAAAATGTGCCCACCAGGAGAATGAAAACTACTGTGTCAATTTTGGAAACATTATCTAAGAGTGACTGTTAGCAATTGTTTATGCACAACAGGTTTCTAGAGTTACAAAAAACTATGGTGAATCTACAAATCTAACAGCCATCCTGATATAAGACACTTATATCTATGAGGTCAATGGATCATATTTTTACCTTTTATAAGCAGAGATTTCCTATTCATCAACATATAAATTCATGATGAAAAGGAAGAAATACTAAAGGAGACAAAAGTCACTAAGGTGAAACAAAACTAGAATTGATCATTTTGGAAACAAAGCAAAGAAAATTTAACAGGATAGATTCAATACCAATTAAAACTGATGACTCAAGTTATATGACACTTTGAAAACTCCCTCATAAATTTGCTGTCTGTAAGGGCAGTGTAGGAGAAAACCAGATTGAATAGACAATAGGTAGAGAGACTGAAAACAGACATTCAATTGAATCAACAGACATTCAATTAATTCTGCTGTAAGGAAAACTAAAATTGGTTTGTAGTTGTATAAAAATGAGTGAGACACACTGTTTTCAAAAATAAGACATTAAAGAAAGATAATGTATATGTGGTGAAACAAATGGAATTCCAGAGAAAAATTCCTGCACAAATAAAGAAAAATAATTTTTGGAGGTTTCATCCTGAACTTTGAGAGGGACCTTTCTTTGATTCAGGAGCTAACAATTTGGAGAGGTCTGAATACCAGCAATCATGCTGCAACTTGCAACTTGAACACTGTACCACAGAGAATTTTTTTATATTTTATAGAGGTTTAATTGACATCCGATTGCCCCATCAGTAGTATTTTAGGAAACTGACCTACTACAATATTGAATGCTTTCAAAAATTATTCCGCTTTTTATATTTTGGAATTAACAAGTTTCCTCTGAGACTTTTTAAGTGCTAAGAAAAAATGGTTTCATATATAATTTATTATTTAAAAAACTAAGGGATAGCCAGGAATATATAGCTCAGTGGCACAGCACCTGCCTGGTAAGTGCAAGGTCATGAGTTTAATTCTTGGTGTCAAAAAAGGGAGGTGGGAACTAAGAGTAAATTTTTTCCTTGTTTTAAGATACTGCATTCTCTAAGTGATAGGAGGTATGATAGCTGAATTACCACAAATGTCCTTGAAACTAAATACTCTAACAAATTACTCAAAATGTAGAAATGAGAAATAAGTTGTCTAAGTTAATAAAATTGAATTTACATACCTCAAATTTCACTCTACGGAAAACTACTAACCTTTGCATTCATTTGCTTTTCACTCCAAATTTTTGAAAAAAAGGAAATTTCTTTTCACTGAAATTTATTGTCTTCCTTGTGATTTTACATGATTACTTTTCAAAAGCTAGTTAATACTAGGTTCTCATTAAATTTCTACTCTGAGTGAGATTATGCAGTACTTGCCTTTTATGTCTGGGCTATTTCACTTGACATAATTATTTCCAGTGTCATCCATATGACAGATAAAGTGGCAAATTAAATTGATAGATTTTTAGGATCCACCCAGGGAAAAGGCAGAGCCTTTTTGGGTGTACCCCTGAGTGGCATGATGTCGGAGGTCTATGTCTGCTTTCTCACTCCTTCCTGTCTAACAATTTATCCCTTCTCTACTTACTGGCTACCAAGAACTATGCATCTTTGCTTTATTACTGCCTTCTACCATGATGTTTGTTCTTGGAACCAGCTCAAGATAGACTTAACCCCTAGAAACCATGAGTTAAATTAAAACTCCCTTTTAAATTGTGTTTGGGAATATTATTTCCCAGTCACAGAAGTGCTAACTAATACAATCCATTTGGTCAAAATGAAAGCATTTAATTTTTTTAGGGAAATAGTATTTAAATGCATAAGCAGCACATTTTTTGACCATTCATTATTTGATAGAATTTTTTTTTAATTTATGGAATATTAAAAATAGTGTTGAAGTCAACATTTAAGAGCAGATATCTCCAGAAATTAGAAATCTTGTGCCAGTGAGATGAAGGATCTGAGCCAGTAGGTTGAAGGTTCAGCACTGGACCCAGGAAGCAACACTCACTGTAAGGACCAGAGCTCCCCCCAAAAGTACCACAGCCATTCTCAGCAACAGTGAGGTCCCGAGCTCCTCTGGTGATGAGAAGAGCCAAGTTCATATTAAGAAAGACCTCAACAAACTCCTCCAGGAGAGCCAATGGCAACAATGGAACCAACAGCACCATGGAGAACCAACAGCACTAGTCTGCTCTCGAGTTCTCCTTTTTATTGCCTGAGGGTGGTAACAATCCTCAGGTGGGCCACCCACACTCAGCACCATGCTGATTCAGTTCAACTGGTATTGCAAGCTGACCATGAGTTATCAATCCACCACTATCACCGCTGGTCAACTTGATAACAATACGTATTTCCTTAAACCATAGTCTCTAGTGGCAGATTTGTGAAAAGTTAACATGTCTTGGTCTATTCATATTTATATTAACAATTATAATTATGTGCATACAATTCTTATTGCACGCATTCCCACACCAAAAACACAATATTCAAAGGTGATCAAAATTCAAAGTTCAGACACAATATTTTGATTAACCTGATTATAAACATTTATCTAAAAATGGCATTAAAATCATAATCACAGTCCTGGTTTCTCATTGACTTTTAACATGATGTAGAAGGACTGAAAAACAAGGGTCTCCCACAAATAAAATATACATTTCCCTTCCAGTAAGAGGCTTCAGTGCATTTTTCCACTGTCCTGTTTTTTCTGAACAGCCACATTGTCCTCTGTGTCATGCTTGCAACCCACAGTTCCACTAGAGCCTTCCAGCTGGCCAAATGCCTCAAATCACTCTACTGGCTTTTTGCTCCTAAATTCCAACATAGATTTGGCTAAAAGCTCTTAAAAGTAATTATGCTACCATCTCAACAGTAGACTGCACTCAAATTTTTCTGCCACCCAGGTAATATCTATAAAAGAAAGCAAAATACAGACCAGTATTCAGCGAAAACACAGTATACCACTTGGGATCCAGCAGCCGATGCAGTTCTTCTCAATGGAAGCCTCCTAAGCTTTATTGTAACCGGAGGCATTGCCATCAGTTCTCTGATTTTCAGGCTCTGACCAGAGTCCTCAATATAGTTTACAGCATAGAGTGGCTGTCTCCTGGGCCAGTCTCTCAAAACCTCTCCAAATTAATTAATTTCCTGGGTTCTTAAGCCACATGACCAGACACCATCACAGCAATGGCCCCACTCTCTTTTTACCAATTGTTCTACTTCTGCTGGACATTATGGTAAGTACATGGACCTTGATTTTGGAGATTAAGTGCTGCAAATTGAACTCTGTCACTCCAGAATCCAACCAAACCCACTGCCCTTAAATTTCCTAGTGGAGTGACTGTGGTCCTCACTGTAAGGTCTAGCATATGACGAAGGGAAGGCAATCTGTTCACATTCTGAAGACTACAAATAATCCAGCTGAGGGCCCGGATCCCACGGCAACCTTCTTCTTGAGTCCAGTTGAAGATGTAGAGCCTATGACAGCACTCTACATTCAGAAAAATTAAAAAAAATGATTTTGAATGTTTTTACTACAAGGAATAATAGATAGTTGAGGAGACAAGTCTATTTAATATGATTTATACATTATACAATGTGTACATGTATAAAATTATCATAGTTCCCATTAATCTATATTTTTATGTTTTAATGTATCAGACAAAATATAATTTAAATTTAGTCTTTATATTTTATATAATGATATTTTTAGAAGAATTGAAATACTTATTTATATGCACACTTCTATGATGACCATTATATAGATTTAGTTCCTCTTTTAGTTTGAGCAAGATCCATACATATAACAAAATTTTTCTCTTTCATGAAGTAAAGATGAAAGCATTTTGCAGATATGTTGAAGATTCTAATTCAGATAATCATTAGTCAAAAAAAAAAAAAGAAAAAGAAAAACCATGATTCTGTTGGGAGGGTGAAGTCTTTAAAAGAGGCATTGTGTCCTCTCAAGGTGATATGGATTCTTCTGCTTGTTTTCATGAAGGTGAACACCCGTATTTTAAGGATTCATGGGACTTTAGAACCAATCTTGTGGGAAAGTGGGTTGGCCTACAGGAGCTGAGCAGCATGTAACCAATGACCATAAAGTAGCCAGAACTCTCAACTATAGACTAGCAGTGAAATAAAAACCCCAAACAACATAAATGCACTTGGAGACAGAATGTTCTGGAAAAAAGTTATATATCTTACAAGACAATGTGTATAGCCCTTCTGATTCCGTCATTGCAGCCTGGTGAGAGCCTGAGTGGGTGAGACAATGAAGATAAACCCAATTCCTCACCCACAATAACAAGAGAATTCACTCATGTTGCTTTAAGGTGCTTTAAATTTCTTAAAATTTGAATATCTTAGAAAATTCACAAAACTAAGAAAAATAAATATTTCAAAAATCATCAATATCAAATTGAGCATACATTTATTTCCCTTTATGAATCATTTGCAATTTAACTTGCACTTTTTGAGTACATTTTATATGACTCACCCAGAATGGAGATGTACACAACTATGCTGGATCTTAGAAATCAATAAACTTAACGATAAAAAAATCAGTATTTTTCTTTAAAAACAGTTACAAGTATGAAGTTCATGAGGGGAAAATAGACTTAGAACTCATACCAGAGGAGAAAAATCAAGCACCAATATCTAGGGTTTAATTTAAAGCAAAATTGTTTCTGAATATTTTAGAAAAAAAGGATTAACTGGCAGAAACCTAAATAAGAATCTGGCCAGTATATTCCTACATGTCATTAGTGGTAATTCTACAGAGAAGTATTATCAATGTGGAGTACCTATCCAAAATAGAATTACTTCAAAACATTAATTTTTGTGGATTTCTTTGTAAAGTGAACAAATAAATTGACCTAATTAAAAAAAAATCTCAGTAAACAAGATCCACTTACTATCTTATAATTTCCCTTGAGAGTTCCTCTTTTTAAAATAATTTGAGTGTTTGTGGATATTTAGAAATAGCATGACCACAGAGCAACACAAGGACCTTAACAAGAATTTTAATTATTATTAAGAGAGGAATTCATTGAGTATCCTTGACCAGTATTTGTATGAGTCTGTTTTTTCCTTACAGCAAAATATCAGAGTCTGGGTAATTTAGAAAAGAGAAAATTGACTTGAGGTCTGGAGGCTCAAGGATACGATGCCTGGTCTGGTGAGTAACTGCAGGACTACATTTGAAAGGACAACATCACGTCTCAAGATAGAAGGGAAGAGCAGATAGAATTTAGCCAGATTTGTTTTTCTTAGAGACGTCTTATGAAAACTCTGCATTGCCAAAGAACTATCTTAATTTCTTTCAAAGTCTATGATCTCACAAGATCTCATGAGGTTCTACCAGTTCTCTCATCTGAATAGGTTCTAGCACCTGTTAATATTACTACATTGAGGACATTTCCAAAACATGAGACCTTGGTGACAAAACCACACTCAAACTGTTACAGTTCTGGAATCAACAATCAATAAGAAATACCTTCCAGTTTGGCATAATTTTCATTGTGTTTCGAAAATTTAAGAGAATTAGCTGAGGTGCTGAATCAATCGTGAGCACATTAGACATATTCTGTTTAATAATAAGTTTAATTCTAACAAATTTACATTCTGAGATAAATAGACTGAGATAGTAATATTTAAGAAAAACATGAGTTAAATATGTTAGAGCAAGTATAAAATAAATTTTTTGAGGGAAAAAAGGAAAAATAGGTTGGCTTTGGGCTAGAAATGCAAAACTGATCTAAGATCTAGGTTGGTAGGGACTGAGTAAAAATCTAAGTTACATATAATGTTTACTAAACAGAATTCCTTCAAAAAATAGCAATAACTATAGGATATTTGTTCAAAGTGAGGGGATGTATTTTAAAGGAAATTAACAATAACGTATACTTGATTGTAACAAATTTTATTTAAACTCTTTAAAAATCTAGATTGCAATGCAAAGCAAGACTCCAATGGGACCATTTTTTTAATCCTAGAAGTGCAAGGACCATATTGTCCTCTGCTTGAGAATAACATGCCACTGTCAAGTCAGTTACAACACTGTGCGGTGGTCAGCCAATTTTAGCGAGATACAGCACCAATCCAAAGTGAAGGGCAACGACTTTGAGTCTCTAAGTCATAAGGAAAATTATGGAAGGAAATGAGTTCATATTCTAATTCCCAACAGGATTTATCTTTTAGTTTACAATTGTCAAAGACTGATTGAGTCATCAAGAAACTGAGACAACAAATTGATAACCAGAGAAAATGTTTGAAATCAGACTGATGTTTTGTGATTCTGAGGGTATCTAAGATATCAACTTGATATCAACACTAGGAAAACCACATAATACATTATTGAAATAGACACCTACCTTTTTCAACACTTTGTAAATGGAACTTAGATTGATCTCTACTATTATTGGAAAATATCAATAATTATGATGCCTAAACCCAAATCCAATTATTTATTAGGAACTATGAAACTTTAATTTTGGTAAATATTTTGCAATATAATACTAGCTATGAATATATGGGCTTAGCTTGCATTTGAAATATTAGAGACCACTGCAGTGCATTCCAATCTCCGGCCCAAGTTACAGAAAGAACAAGCATGGCGGGGATCTGGGAGGACCAACTGCTTTTTAGAAACAAAGACCTGGAGACACCTGACCCTTGGTATTTATTCATTACAGCTGAGTCAACGACAACGGAGGAACGGCAGTGAGTGTTTCCAGGAACAGTAAGGACAATTGTGATGGGATAGGAAGAACAAAGCCTTCTTGCAAGGACAAGGTCAAGAGTTTCCCTAGGTGCCCATTCTATTTAGCAGGTCTTATCTTGCCCCGTGAGCACCAGCAGTCATTAGCCCTATGACTTCCAACTGTGACCAAAAAGAGCAGGGAATCTCCATGTTCCAATCTGACTCAAAACGGTAGGCCAAGGCAAGTTTGGACATCCCCTAGATTCCATTTACAATATGTGGTCCCCAACAGTTAAAGATATCAAAACCATATTAAAATGAAAGGCTGCTGGTCAAAGTTTGTTAACTTTGTTCCCCAGGAAACTGACTTGATTTTATACTTCGGAATATTTCATAGCACAGATATTCATGGATGATGGCCAGTAGAAAAAGTCATAGATACCAAATTTGTCAGATAAAACATAGGGCATCTCATAAAACAGTGACATCACCATTTTACTTCAGATGGGTGGCTGGACTGGAATATAAATAGTTAGTCTTTGATTATCCTTTCACAAATAACCTCTTCCTTGTCACTACTGATTTTTTTGTCACTACTGATTTTTATATCTGCTAACTTCCAATGTTTGTCTACATCAAAATCTGATTTCCAATTTATATATAACAATTTTTAATCTATTCCAATGGATGAATATTGAAAAACTTTAAGATTATTGTAAAGTATAATAGAGTGTTAGACAAGGGCTACTATTTTATTTTTGGCAGTAATTCCTATGAATACAAAATACCTATTTAATTATATACTTTATGACAATTTTCTGTTTTATTATTTTATGGGGAAAATGGGTTTACAAATTTTGGATGGAGAGATTAGAGATTTTAGTTTAATTCTAAATCCTCCATCTTCAATGTAATCATTAGTTTGATCCTTACTTCATTATAATATTTATGAAAGTTAGAGTAATCCAATATTTGCCTATAACCTGGTTATCAAAATAATCACATAAAAAGGTACTGAACACTCATATAGCTTCTCAGTCTGCCAGGTACATTTATTAGGATAATGTTGTGTAGAATTTTGCATTATGGACTAATGGGAGAATTTCCTCTTTAAGCTAATAGGTATTTTTGCTGAAATGGCAAATTTTTGTAATCCTAAAATAATTAGGAATACAACTCTTTTGCACATGTCTACTAAGGAAGCAGCTGAAGTGGAAGTTATTTCCTTCTTCTCCCCTTCATGTGAATACGATATCATCAATAAAACAAAGCCAATGTGCTCGCACATTGATAAATTGATAAGATTCTGCAGGTGATACATGAGGAAGAGAGACAGATGCCTTTCAGTACAGAAACTAAGAAAAAACCTGTTGAGTCAAAGCATTATTTATTATTGTTATTTATTTACTTTGTTTCTGTGCTTGTGTTATAAACTAGTACAAAATACTCCTGTAAAGGATTAGAGAGAAAGCAAGCTTTATAGGGCCATGAAGACTCTGATGCAAGAACTCAAGTCAACTATCAAACTGTATGAACCCCTTGGACAACACGTAAAGAATTTTTGCTATGCTGCAGAAAAATTTTATTTACAAAAATAGACACCAGTCAGGTTATCTTCCTCCTCACCAGGTTTAAAAAATTAAATAAATATATCAGGTTCAGATTACCAACCTAATATTCAACTTTTAATGCTTGGTCCAAAAAAGAGATGCTTATTCATCATGGCATTTCTAGAAAATGCATGACTTAGTAAATGGTGACATGTTCAAGCCTTCCTATTTAAAAAATGTATTTTATGTATTCATTTTGTCAAATGGAACAATTAAAGGAGTTGTTAAAGAATTCATTTAAAAATTCTATATATTCCAGACATTTTAGAGCTAGGATGATATTTAAAACTGGCCCTGCCATTAAACAAGGGCATAAAAAAGGCAAATTTATGCTAATAGGGTGGATGCTTTCACTAAAAGCATTATATGGCTTATGTCAAGTGAGCATAAACTCTGCTAGTGACATTTGACCTAAATAGTGCACCTATGTATTAAATGCATAATGTGTACAGATAGGTGCTCAGACATTTCTTTGTGATATTTCTTTCCTGCAATGTTTAAAGTTGACAGTGTGAGGATCGTGCTGGCTGCTCAGTGTATCAATTTCAGAAATGTGATATAGTAAGATCGTCCAGCTAGGGTGCCACACCAACTACTGTGGCTAGGAATTGGATTCTGAGATATAGCCTGTGGAAGAGTATTTGGAAGCAGTAGCTTATTACCCACTGCTGCATGAGATCTCTGTCCCTCTCTCTCTGTTTTTTTTTTTTTTTTAATATTAAAATGCCATGTCAATGTGATCATTTCTTGAGAATGACAGGAGGGAAATTTGGATACCCTGGGCAAATGAATAAATATACACAAATGATTGAAAGGTTACAACAAGGATGTACTCAAGGAAAACTCCATTTATCTCCTGATAAATGTGTGTTCAATCTAGTGGACTAAGGCCTCATGCTGGGACTCTGGGTAACTTGTGGGTTACCTGATTAGCAAGTGGCAGTTCGCTTTGCGGAAGGATTACATCTCTGATTTGTATTGATACTTATGTTGCAATAGCAACATTTATTTAAAGATTAATCTATTTTTTCCAAAGCACTTGAATATTTGCAGAGGTTCCACAACAGAAAGAGACTGTGAATCATGCAGCACTGTGGTTCCTGTGGTGACCCAGATGTCTTCAATTATGAAATCTTAGCTTTATCAGGCTCTTGGCTGCCTGTTGTTAGGTTATTTAGTTGCCTGTTGATTTTCTTCTTGAAAAATCAGGCATTTTCAGTGAGATCTGTGCGTAAGACCACTCCCTGAGTGCTGAGTGTCCATCTGCTCTCCTGCCTTCTGTAATTATCATGATACTCTGATTTTCATGATTTCTGTTAGCAATCGCTCATGCTGTCCGTAGGCTTTTCCCATGGATTCTAGAACTATAGATTCAATTTTAGTTTTGTCTTCTTCTATTATAGCATTTTAAGTTTGGCAAACACAACCAGAAACATTTTTTCAAAGTGTCTCATTGAAAATGTTCAGTGTGGTAGGTGAAATAATGTTCCCCTCAAAAAATGTCTATGTCCTCATCTTTGTACCAGAGAATATATTCCTTGATATGACAAAGGGGACTTTGAATATGGTATTACCCTGAGAACACTGAGATGAAGAGCTTATCTTGCATTATCATTATCTGTGTGAGTCCAATCTAATTATAAAAATTCTAAAAGCAGAAATCTTGTCAGCTGTGCTGAGATGTGATGCTGGAAGCAGCTCAGAACATGTGATAGTATTGACTTTGAAAATCAGACAACTAGTAATATAGGGGAATGAAACTCCTGACCTACTATGTCCGGTATGAGCTTGTGTTCTCTAAAACTGAAGAATGAATTTCAGGAACAACGGAGGTTAATAGTAGAATATATTTATTGAGAGAAAGAAAGCTTCTGTCTGAGAGAGAGACAGAGGGGGACCCCAACGGGTTGCCCAGGACTCTGTCTTTTCCAGGGACTTTTATAGAGTAAAACTATGGGTTTAAGGTGGGGGAAGCCTGGGAGCTCAGAAGGCAGATGGGCATAAGGTGGGACATAACTATAGTTAGCCAATAAGATCAATAGTTCAGGTTAAATTGATTGCATTAGTGAAAAATGGGGAAAGTGGGCATTTGTACAGAGCAGTGACTCTTTCCTAGGGGGATGGGAACTATTTAGGGTCTCAATCCTCAGGCTATAGGTGCATGTGTACGGTCTTCTGTCTTGAGGCCTGGCCCACAGCAGGAGGCGTCAGCTTCCCCAGCAGTTTCCAGGTGTCTGCGCTGGCTCCATTGAGGACCTTGTGCTGTCCCACTGCCTATAATATTTCTGACTAACTCAGCTGCCTGCAACACTAGGACTGAATGAACACAGGCAGTCAAGAGTTCGAAGATAGGAAATAAAGGAAGTGGACTTTAAAGAAAACCCAGCAAAACACCCCTCTGGCTTCTACTTCAGGAGAATAAATTTCTGTTAGGTTTAGCCACTACATGTCAGGCAGTTTGTTTTAGTACATACCACTTGAAAAAAAGTTTTCTTAGTAGAAAAACATACATATTATGCACTATTTAATATTTATGCCCTCTATATTTTTAATGTCTTACATGATGAAATTTGAGATGCTTTTTGTTTTTGTCTCAACCTTCATAGACATTTCTTATTGTATTAAACATATATAAGACAAGATGAATTTGTGACCACATCCTGATTTTTTGACAGATAAAGATTTGGAAAGACAGCTATATTTGTGATCAAAACGAAATGCATTTTTAACTCACTCTCATAGCCCTACAGTTATTTTTTACTTGGAGACTGTTTAAGCATGAAATAAATGTCTGACTACAGAGCACGAGGACCTGTATCCTGACTGTTTTTACCTCTAAAGTTTCATGTAGGGTCAATGAGTAGAAACTTTACACCTCAGTTAACATTTAACTGCTGTCCAGTGGCTTAGGCTAAATGCTAGTACTACTTCTGGAAATACTGAGACAGCTAAGTTTTCATTAGGCATTTTATTCTTTACATTGACAATAAATTAGTGGGGAAAAAAATAAGATTCCATATCTTCATGATTTTTGTCAAACAGAAAAAAGGGTGACACAAATTAAAGGTAGGAAAAGAGTTGTGAGGTAGCCTGTTGCAGAAGAACTCATTGTAGAATGCAGCGGAGTGACTCATACTCCAGCTCAGAGGAGCGTGGTGTGAAGAGCCCTGTACCTCAGGAGAAGTGAGGGAACCATGAGAGACTGCCCTTCCAAGTGACATGCATGATTGAAGGCAAGGGGACTTTGGGGGAGCTTCCTCGACACCTTCACCTTCTAGTCTAGGCAGACCACACAATAAAGCTTAGCCTTTACTCTGAACAAGAGCCAACGGTTTGATACTTTACTTAGATTGCATAATGCAAGAATAAATCTTATGAATCTGATAATTTTGTAACCAAAAATAAGATTTTTAAAATAAAGCCAACAACCCATAATGCAAAGCAAATGGAGAAATAGTGTTCCCTCATAAATTTATAAAATTAGTCATTTTAAATTAATTGCACTGATGCTTTCAGTAAGAATAGCCATTGATTGATTTTTGTACAGTTAATTTCAGTTATGTGCCTTCTTTTTACAACTGAGTGTAATCATATGAATATAAAAATCTCACTTTCATTACTTCTACCTTCATTAACTACTGAATAGTTAAATATATTAAATAGGTTGCAATTTTA
Source organism: Dolichotis patagonum (assembly GCA_004027295.1). Taxonomy (NCBI): domain Eukaryota; kingdom Metazoa; phylum Chordata; class Mammalia; order Rodentia; family Caviidae; genus Dolichotis; species Dolichotis patagonum. The sequence goes on along the minus strand of PVJX010008292.1, from coordinate 26,339 downwards.
ATAATCTAAGGATGCATAGTTTCCATGTATAATTCTTCTAAAAATTAGTGTAATGGACTTAGGGTCATATTTTAATTATATTTTGAAGGCATAGTGTGTGACTTTAGAGATAGAGCAAAACACTTTTGTCTATCTTGTATTAAATCTTTACTCCTAAAATGAGCCAAATTTTATCTTTAAACACTTCTTTATTTTGAAGAAGATATAATTGAAAGAAACACAAAAACACCACTTGGCAATGTGCTTCTTAAAATGCTACTTCAAATAATAGAGTGATGTTTAAACTTCATGGACATGAGACGTACCTAGACCAATTTCTCCTCAGAAAATTTCTTAGAAGATTCTATGTGAGGAAGTAAACTAATATTTCTGGGTTTCTTCATCATTTCTGGTTCCCATTGTGGCAAGAAAGGAAGAAATCACATTAAAAATAGGAAAAATTTTAAAAGTTATCTGTACAAAAGAAGGCATCAGGAATCTTTGAAATTTTACAGATTTTATTTTTAATTAACTTATTTTAAATGCTCATGGGATTTATTGCAATTATTCTTGCTCAGTATTTTTGCTCCCTTTCTTACTATGGTTGATTTGTATTTCCCTACATAATGATTGTTTGAAAGAAAATTTAGTTAGTCAACTGCCTCTGCCTAGCTTTAGAATTTTTATAATAATCTCTCCTGACCCTATTCAGAACTCAATCATCTGTTCTCTGTTATATCAACATCAAATACCTGTTCTTAACTTTTAAAATTATATTTAGCACTTTTAAATTTATTTTCCATATATTTTAGAACATGATTTAATCAGAATCCTGTTTATATTAGAAGTCCTGCTTAGCTTCATAACTTCATTCTTCTATGTTGCAAGAGATCAACCCTCAAATTCATTATATCACAATTTGTGCTCAGAATGTCCAAGGGCATTTCAATTTTGTCGCGAGAAAAAAAAAGTTCTTCCCCATTGAATATATAAAATCATTTCTGGTTTTTGTCCATGACCAGAGGAAAATGAAAGTAACTATTTGTCTTTTTTTTCTGTAGAAGCACATGAAAAAAAAAAAGGTTAATAGTTCTATTTTATAACCAAAATATGTGGAAAATTTAGCTGAGTTTGTTAAGTCAGATACAGGATATATGGGATCATGAAGTGGGAGATTACCATCTGTAATGCCTTATTTCATATGTTGTATACAAGTAAAGTTTAGGATTGTCAAAGAATAAATTCATATTTCCTCTTTAATGAACAATAAATCTGTCACTGCAATTAATTTTCTTCTCAGATATTTCCTAAGTTTTCTCTGAGAGCAAGGATCTTTCTATGTGCACAAAAGCGAAGCTAATGTATGCATCTGGACATGAGTACATAGATATGAAATTTGCTGTTATATTATTATTTGTGTACTTGTGCAATCCATTTGTAGCCATAGCCAGCCATTTCTGTTATATACTTCCTATGTACTTTTGTAAGAGCTTTCCAGTCTTTTTAAAAGTTAAAAAAAAAAATAGGTGAGAGAATTGTACCCATAAAGAAACTGAAAATAATATGAAGCTGAAATAATCAGAAATGCACCAGCCCAAGCTGAGGCTCAGAGGACCTTTACAGAGTGCTCCTACATTATTACTAGCATTAGTACTCTAGTACTTAACAACTCAAAATTCTTCTTTTTAATGATAATATTGTGTATATTTTCATGTTGAGATTAATAATACTAGAACTGACAATAAAAACAAAAACAGTAAAAAGTATTTCTATCTCAAATTGTAGAGGAGAATCAAATATGTGAAATACATGCTATGATTCTAAATAAAATGGCAATATCTTTGAGGTAACCAGAGCACAATACTGTTTCTGTCATTTGGAGTTTCAGACACATAGGTAGTTTGATAGATATCCACTGTCTTGTTTTATATAGATATATAAAAATTTCAAGTATACACGCATAAGTTGTTGGATTAAATTCAGATTAATTTTTAATCATTTTAATAATTTATTTTCTCTAAAGTAGTTATTATTAAAAATAAAGCAATATATACTTAAAAATTGAACATAAAATATTTTTAAAATTTACTTTAAAATGACTTCCAACTGTAAAACTATCATATAGATGCAATATCCAGTTTTCTGACTTGTTCAAAAATCCTTGTTTGTAAATAAAATTATTAATTTTAACAACCCCATAAGTCCTTACTAATCAAATTGCTTTGTGATTGATTTCAGTTCTTATGTTTCATGATACGTTTTTCAGAATTTCCTGCTTCTTGATTATGCATAAGAAATTTTCATTGCTTATCTCTAGATAGACTAGAAATACTTTCTGTATTCATTCCATGAATAAAAATATTTGGTGAAACTATTGAATGAGTAGGTTGTCTTATTTCATTAGAAACTAATATGTAAAATTCATGTAGAGGAGAGAAAGACAAAAAAGACACCATTTTCATAATGCATAAAGCCTATATATCAGTGTAGAAAACTGAAAAACAGCAAAATACAATGAAACTTAGCATAATAAAGAAAGAGAGGAACACTACTGCCCCCAAGTGCCTGATTGAAGATCGATGATTCCAGTGATTTGGGTATAAAATAAGTGTGCTGCTAATATTGCTTTATGGTCTAGCAGAATTAGTTAATAATTTATAATTTCTTGTCATACTTTGGACTCGATCATTGTTAAATCTTATTAGTGAAGTAAAATTCGAAAATTTGGATTAGTTTTAAATTTGAATTATCCATTTTTAATTGCATGGGAAAATTAAAAGGATAGATCAGCGTCCTTTCGTGCTGAAATTTCCAATATTATATTTACGCATATCTGTAATTCAGAAGAAGAATATTGGAAGTAAAGGTATATCTAAGATCTAATATCAGCTTAATTTCTCAATAATTTACTTGTAAAATATTGCACATATATAACAAGCAGAAATCCATGGTTTCATTATATTTAACACTGCTTCAAATTTTTTATTTTGAATGTAATATAAAGTTAAAAATTAACAACTGTCATTCTTATAAGTAAATATTAACGTGCATTTGTTCTATCTCGATCTACAACGTAATCCTATGGTGTAAGTAGTGGACATATAATTGCTAAAAATGACTTTGACTGGTAGCTGTTGGCTATTTCAGGGTTGCTTTACTTGGGATAAGAGAAAATTATATTTAAAAGTTAATCAGGAAAGAATGTATATTTTTCTGTCAATCCATTTCTTATTTTTACAAGAACTGTATCTTCTTAGCATGTACATCAGAATAGTAAATTATCTTGAGAAGCCACTTTGACCCTGTCAATTTGACATCAAAGAAAAATTCAAAACATACTGTTGATGTGATTAGAGAAAAATCAGCTGTCACCTGTTGTCAGTCCTAGGAGGTAAAATTAGTAACATTTGAAAAAATTACATGTGCATTCATGAGTCAACAATCAGAAGAGAAATATATCCACAGATATGAAGCAACATAGCTACAAAGTTTATGTTACAATATTGATTCATAACACTTGCTCAAATCGAATTGTAGCATGACTGATAGTTTCAGATTAGGAAACAGAATATGAAAGGTTTCTCTTTTAGAGTAGTTTATTCTAATACGAACATACAGAAACTTAGGCACAGGTTTTTACACATTTGATTATATTTAGTTGTATTTAGAGAAGAAATTATAATTTAATTGAATAAAATTTATTTAATTTTATAAATATTATTTAAATTTTATAAATAATTTAATTGAATAAAATTAAAGAGAATGTTAAGTAAGTTAAATGTAACACAAAATAAGCAGAGAAAATAATTATTTTGATTAACTTGCAACATAGTGTGCTAATACTATATACTTCAGGTGGTGTTTTCTAAAAACAAAAATTCACTACACTTTGCCATGCTTACAGTATTGATAGTCACATGTGAATGCTAGTAATAATAAATATTTAATTTTCATAGAATTTAATATGCATATATATGTATGCATATATATATGCATATATATATATTCACCTCTATATGTCTGTAGTGTATCTGCATCCTTTGATTAATTGAATTAGAAACCACAGAGAAAAAGAATAGTAAGTAAAATACTCTTGAACATGTGGACGTTTTTTTCTTGTGATTGCGTCTTCAAGAAATCCATATAACAGTTACTAATATTGTTATACTTTATTAAGTATAATATGTAATCAAGAAGTGATTTAATTTATACAGAATGTTGTGCATATTTTAAATCTTATAACATTGTATTTAAGGAGTTGGAACATTCACAGACTTTAGTTTCTGTGGTGGTCTTAGAACCAGTCACCCATCAATCCTGGGATACTATCATATGCAATATAAAAATATTTATACTTCATTATATATAAATATTTTATAGTATATAACTAATGTTTAATAAATTAAGTTAAGTAGTAATTATTACTTTCATTCTTCAATAGAATATAGAGACAAATATTACATACACATTATTGGGATTCAGGGCTATCATTTGAATTTGTATGTATCAGCACAAACTCATATTCCCAATGTAAAAGCAATAACATTTCTGTAATAATTCTAGAGCTAGCACCCAGAACATTGTTTCTAAATACCATTGTGTTTAAACATTTGTGTTTAAATGTCATTAACTAATGAAACATTCTGCTGTCCATAGAGAAATGGGTGATGCCAAGTATGAAGAGGAAAAATACACCATGCATCTAATTTTTTATACTGCAGAAATACACAAGCTGGGTGTGGTGGCTCGTGCCTGTTACCCCAACATTTGGAGGCTGAGGTAAGAGGATCGCTGCAAGTTCAAGGCCAGCCTGGACTACAACATGAGTTCAAGGCCAGCCTCAACTGTACAGTGAGAGCCTGTCTCAAAAAGGTAAAAAAACAAAACAAGCAAGCAAACAAACAAACAAAAACCCCGACACAAACTAAGAGTAAGTAACCACGTCTAAAGAACTCAGGAAGAATTTAAAGAGTTTATTACATTATAAATATGGAATATTTTCAGCATGAAGAAAATAATCGAACTAACTATGGCACATTGAAATGAAGAATTCCATGAACCTCCAATAGTGATTTATAGAGCAATGGTTTCTAATTAATATACTTAGAAAATTTTACACTATCAGTTTAATCTGAATCTCAGATATAAAGTTCTTGCTAGGTAATTTTCTTAGGTGGAACCAAGAGTTTAAAACTAATTTAGATTTTTACAGAGACAGAAGAAAATAGCACATAAACAACATGAGAACATAATCAATAGAAGTCCAAAGTAAACTACATTCTACATGAAAACTGACTTGAACTCTTTATAGGATCAATATTTGACTTATCTATAGCCGTCACCCAGTACTTTGCTCAATTCAAGCTTAAAAACGACTCAAATTGATTTAAAGACAGTAATGAACTGGATGTAGCAGTCCAAAATATTATAGGAGATACTTACATATGAACTGTATATTACATTGTATTTTGGGGATCTCTATCAACTATCATAGAAACAGTGACATTGTTGATTTGTAGGAGAATGTCATGTTTATGGCAAGAATGCAATTATGATCCACTAGTATTATAAAACGTTTATGCAAATATTTCATCCTCAGAAAATAATTCTCACCATCAGGCATTTAATAACAAAGTTAGTAGTAGTTTGCTTTCTTTCTGAAAACTAAAGATAAGAATGAATCATTTAATTAAACAGTGCCAAAGTTTTTTTGGCAAAGTTAAAGTTAGATAGTTTATATCTAATCAAGAAAAATAACAGATTACCCTAATGTAAAAATCCTTTGATACTAAGACAGACAAAAAATACTCTGTTAGATTTTCTTTATTTTTTATAACTTGTATCAGATAAACAAATTTGAATTACATTTCTCTCCATAGTAGAAGAACAAATTTTCAGGGAAGTTGTATCAATTTCAACAGATGTTAGAAAATAAGTAAAGGATGTAGAGAATGTTTAAATATTTTTTATGTATGTATATATATATATATGTAATTTATATATATGCATTTTGTATAGTTTTCTTTTCATATATATGGAAAGAAAATATTTGCATATATAGAAAGAAAATATATAAAATATTTAGGATATGAAATGACTAATATAATTACTACTTCATCAAATATAATTGATTAAAATATGTTAAATAATTCAGCCTTTTAGTTTTTTCACAAAATTAAATGCAAATTCTCAAAGCCTTTTTAAACTTTGTCATAGACTTACTTCAATCATTTTAAAGTGTGCATATGCTAAAATTTATAAACGCTGACTTTAAAGGCATGTGATAAGAAAATATATAATATATTTTCTTATTTATTTTGAATGCCTAGGATTTATCTATTTCACTGTAGGTGTGATTCAGGTACATACAGAGTCTGTATAATGTTGTTAGCTGAAATTAGATTGTGAAGATAAAATAATCTGTGAGGTTAAATGCTCTGTATTATACTAAAATACTCCACCAATGAATTTTAGGTGGACAGGTCCAATTAATTTTGAACAACTTCTATATAATCTTTAAAAACCACAGTTATAATGTCATTTGTGTCAAAAACATAAACAGATTTTGTGATTTGGAAGTATGGATTTCCGTTTGTGAGTACAAATCAAACAGCAGATTGATGTAAGCAAGTTGGCGAAACTGGAGATCTCCATGTTGTTTCCCCATAATGCACTGCCATTGATAAGAAGTCATGGATGACACTGTCTTTGTGGGTGTGCAAGAATCCACTCTGGAAGTTACAGCACATTTTACAGTTAAAAGAGACAAAAAATTTAAAATATACATTTGTAAGATGTTAAGTAAAACAGTCTTTTAGGTTTTTATTTTTATTTTTTGCTCTCTCACCATTATGGTTGTCCTCAATATCAAGAGAAATGCTCTTGAAAATGATTTCTTCCGTAAGGAAAATGAGAGTGTAGTCAAGTAAAAGCCCAGCTCCACCACTCTATAGGACACTGCCCAAGAGCTCTATCTGCCTCCAACAGTCCCCAAAATCCATAGGGATCACATTACTGGAAGAAGATGGTAGTGCAGTGCAGACTTATAGCAACAAATTTTCAGAACTCACTTAGGGGCCAAATATTCTAAAAACACTTAATCTGCTCATAAAAACTGTAAAAAGCAACAAATAAAGTCACTATTAATGAAAACAATCAATTTTACAAGATGTTATGACAAATGTTAATGCATGCACATTCAACATCAAAACATAAGTAATTCAAAATCTAATGGATATGAATGGGAAATAGAAAGCAATGACATAATAATATGGAAATTCAATACTTCACTTTTAACAATGAATAGATAAATAAATGTGAAAATTTTGGGCTAGAATTATGCCTTAAACCAAATTATCTCAATAAAAACAGAATATGTCTTCCAACAACACCTCAAATTTATATAATAGTCTCCAAAAAAGATCAATATGTTAGCCTACAAAGACAAATCTTACAAACATAATTAAAATCAACAAATAATTACAGTTATGGTAGCAAGATAGCCAAATAGGAGAATATACCCTATGGGTGCATTATTTTGCTGCCAAACATGCCTCTGCAGGAGACCCAGAATTCACAGTAGAGGATGTAAAACCACAGTTGGACTCATGGTCTAAGAGAGATGTTTTATGAGGGAACATTGTCAGGTGCACTTTGGGCTCCAAACCTAGTTGGAAAGTTCAGTTATAGACATTTTTGTCCCTCCTGTTGCTGCTCAAGATATCTGCCAATGACATAAGAACAATCATGTACAGTAGTGCTATGACACACTTGCCTGGCAATACCCACCTTATCTGACCACCTGAAAATTACCCTATTTGGTGGTACCTTGGTTCATGAACTTAATTCTTTCCATGATTCTAGTCTTAAACTGAATCAGATGAGCCCCAAATCAAATCCATCATTAGGTTCGATGCTGACCTTATAGATGAATTCGATTTGGTTTTCATCCAATTCAGCTTGTTAGAGTCAGAAAGAATTTTTTTCATTGACCAAGGTACCAAGGAAGAGCTGCTCAAATGGAACGGAGAGGGTGACACTTCTATATGACAGTCCCCCTCTAAGCTGATTTACTGACCTTGATACCATTGTGGATCTTGACATAGACCCATGAATTAATTTCATTTTCTCACAGCCGTAGTATTACAGGGAGCTCTCCTGTCTAGGAAACTGCCAAGAGAAACACTGCTCATGAGCTGAGAGATAAATATCTTTCAATTTCACACTTGGCTCCGGATGCTGAGACATGTATGTTCTTGGTCGTCTCAGGTACAGGCCATGACAGTGAAGTCTGCCCAGGGACACACTGTGAGTGATCCACTGAGGACTGTTTTAAGGATATTTAGGAAGCCATTAAGATGCACTTGTCTGTGAATCTTGACACTTGTAATTGATCTTGTGCCAATTCATGAACAAGGTCTTGGTGAAAATCCGCTATCCACAGGAATCAGGTGACATCTATGGCTACTAGGGATGCTGAGAGCTGACCACCAACGTCAGACACTGTGGCCAGCACAGCTACCACCTGTCTGGATGCAATGTGACTCATCCACTATTTAAGCAACGATACTGTAAGGTCAGAGCAGTAACAGGAGAAAATTCTAACTGCTGAAACCAGCCTGCAATATGTGGTGGAGCTGTTTTCTTCAGAAAATGCACAAACATCACTGAGGGTTCTCACAGATAGTAAGGAATCAAGCAAAATGACACCAACAAAAGAAACCAATATAATGTTAATAGCTGAGTCCCAAAATAGAGACATGAGTTGCCTTGAAAATAATTACAAATAATAATTTTAAAGACGCTGAAATATATAAAAAGAATATGTAAAATTAAATGATATGAGGAAAATAATACGTGAACCAAATTAGAAATTTGGTGAAAAAATAGAAAACTAAAGAGGGAAAGAAAAAGAACAAAACAAATTTTATACCTGAATAATAAAACAACAAATTTGAAAAAATTAGTAGAATTTTAATTGCAGGATCAATCACAAAGAAGAAATGATTAGAATAATGAGAACTCACAGATGAGTCATTTTTTACTAACAATTTAGAAAACTAAAGTGAACAAGGATTGAAAGAGTGAGAAGAGCAAGAAAACCCTGCAAGACACTCTGAAAAGTGTGAACATTCAAGTTAAGGAGGACTAAGAACTTAAAGAGACAGAGAAGGGATGGGCAAACCTATAGGGCGAAATATCATGGAAAAACTGTGAATTTTTGGAAATATTGTATATAAACTTTCAGATACAGAAAGCTTTAAGTAAAACTCCAACTAGTATCACCCCATGAAAATAATCTAAAACATCATAGCCAAGTTATTAAATATCAAGCTAAAGAAATATAAGGCTTATGAGAGAAACTCCATCATGCTCATTGTTCTTTCTGAAGAACCCATGTGATTATGGATAAATGAGACTAAATATTCAAAACTGTAAATAAGTTAATAAATAGGCCCAGAAAGTAAATTGGGATGGGTATTATCAGAGATGAAGTATAGAAAAATAATATTCTAATGGAAAGGGAAATTTGTCAGTGAGAGTTTCGACTTAGAAGAAATGCAAACGTGAGTTATTTACATATAACCTGAAATAGAAAGAATATTAGACAACATCATGAAAACATAAAATCATAGCACAGTTGTAAAGAAAATATATAACCAAGTTTAGAATACTATAAATTTTCTATGGAAATCATTTTTAACTATAAATGTTAATAGACAAATACACTATAAACATATATGATTATAAAAATGGTTAATGAATATATAATGTAGTTATAAATATTTCATAAAGAACATGCAAATAGTGGAAGAAGTAAAAAGACAGATTTCATAAGAAATAGAATGTGTTGTCAATTTGAAATAGGCTATTCAAATCACAGTTATCACAAAGAAATTTCTTTTAGATACACATGATAAAGAGAAAAGAATCAAAATATGCCACTACAAAAATTCAGTAAATCACGTGCTAAAAGAACAACAGTGGAAGAAAATGTTAAAAGAATTAAAACTATTTCCAACAGTGTGTTTCCCAAAAGAGATTTTGTTCTAAACTGAAAGTGAAAGGATAGGGGAAAAAAATTTAAGCACATAATAATCAAAAGAGAGCAGAAGCTATTTATAATTAAATAATACAAAGTAGATTTTCAATCAAAATCTGAAGCAAGAAATACTGTTACACTATAATGATAAGATGTATACTAAGCAAGAATGAGCAATAATTGTGACTATAGAGGCTTCCAATACCAAAGCAAATATTAGTAGAACTTAAAGGAGAGATTGATAGCAATAGAGCAATAAAGAAGATGCATAAGAAACTGCATAAGAAATGGTTTCTTGACATTGACTTTGGCAATGATTTTCTGGATATGGCCCTAAAATAGGGTTTAGTTGCTAAAATAAATAAAAACTCAAAAAAATCAGTTTCCAAAACAACAGAACTCAAACAAAACAAATAAAAATAAATAAACCCTAAAATAAATCATCCACTAAAAAAATAGCAAATCCCTTGGTAGTAAAGGTTTCCAAAGACTTACTTATATTTAACAGGTATATCAAATTTGTTTAACACCACTTAAAACCAGGAAAATGTAAATCAAAGACAAACCTAATCAGGATTAACATTTGGCAAGATGCAAGAAAAATAATTTGTACCCTATTTTTGTGCTCCTTGGAAAATGAATACTTAAAGGTAGGTTTTATATTGGTTAGCTTGACGTACAAAAACTGGAAAAGAGTTTCAAGTTAGTTCATTAACTCATTACATTAAAGTGCAAACTGCCTTACATACCAGAAAGGAATTGCCTCTCTTTAAGAAAACAAACATAAATCAGAACCCGTATCATTCTTCTGCAAAATTTTCAGCAATTGTATATATTTATTAGCATTGAGAAATTAATGAAGAGAATCAATCAAAGGTCCCCAACCAAAAATGAAAACTATGCAATGGAATATAATGGACAGCTTATTCAGACATTTAATTTTTAAGAAAAGGATGAAAAATAGCTAGAAATAAAAAACACAGAAACGAAAAGTAGAAGATATGCGAAATGTACAATTATACTAGTAATCTATTTAGAGTCACATAACAGTCTTGAAGGCATACAAGTAACAGAGAGTTCATGAACAAAAATCAAATTGCATAAAAAGTACTTCCCAGAATCAACAACCAGGATCTCATCTTATTAAAAAGTTTTTGCATGTCAAAAGAAATCTCCTACAGAAAGAAAAGAAAACCCATGAATTGGGAAAAAAAAGATCTCAGTCAACTGTCTTTCTATATAAAACACACAAAGAATAAAACAAAAACAAATGAACAATAACAACAACAACAACAACAAAACAGGCCTCCAAAATGCAAAGACTCAATACAAAAATGGATGTCTGAAAAAAATACACACGTCTCAGAGGAAGAAATACAAATGGCAAATAAATGTATGAAAAAATGTTCAGCATCATTGGTCACTAGAGAAATGCAAACTAAAACAATGCTGAAATTCCATCTCATTCACAAACAGCGCCAAAATCAAGAAATGTATCAAGGAAGTATGCTGGAGGGGCTGTGGGGGAAAAGAAACCCTTCTCCACTGTTTGTGGGAGTGTAGACAGGTTCCATTACCGGGGACATCCGTGTGAAGGTTCCTCAAAAATCTGCTATGGGACTCTGAGCCTTGCTTTAGGGAATTCACAGTGGACAGATAAGTATCATCAAACCAGTTTTTGATCATTCTGACTCAAGTGAAAACACTCAGAATTTCATACTGTGAATCTACATTTACAGTCACTACAGGTGGCCTTCAGACCTGGTTCGCTGCAATGTCTTCACTCAAACTCCCACTGTGCTCATATGACCAGTCCACTCCTGCCTTTCCAGTCTCACAACTCCTTCTTGCCGAGTCCCCATTTTTTCCACATTTAGATGTAACAAGCCTAGTAGCTTCTGTGCATCAATTTTCTGTATATCTCTATACTTTACCCATGTACTCTTTTAGATGTATAGAAGTAGTCTGAAACTCATTGTTCTCTTGTGGCACATGACCGAGATGCTGCCACAGGACCTGAGACACTGATGAACGTGCTATTTTGGACTTTAATCACGCTCCTTGTCTAGGTAGTTCTGATGGAGTTTTTTCTGTTCCATGTTCGAAGAAGGTGTTGGTACTGTTTCCCTGACTGTTGCTCTCTAGACTGGATTAACTTGTTTTCCTGTGTCTTTCTTCCTCAGTGCTGTAGGATGAACAGATGCTACCAAGAGTGGGAGAGACTGTCCCCTCACGGCTGGCACTCATGGCAGGCAGTCAGGGTAGCGGGAGCAATCACAAAACTGTAACTTACCTACCAAATTTCTCCTGCTCCGTAGCCTCGCCTGCCTGCCCTAGTGAAAGAAAACCAATAATTTAACAGACATTTTGAGGTGTCTCTTTGAATTCTTTTTGCTTGACCAGATATTTGGGGGAAAAGGGCACGCTGTTTTTAAATAAACACCCTGTAGAAAAAGCTCCCAAATGCTGGTATTCGAGCAGAAAAAATGAACATTTCACCTTTTTCAAAAATTAAGTGGGAAAAGTATCTTTGCAATAACAATAAAAATAATAGTAATAATAGCAATCATAATAAAAGGCAGAGCACCCCTTTTGGGGCAGTTTTGACAAGCAAAGTACAGACAGTACATTTTGGTCCTTGCTCCCAATGAAATAGATGAACAAAAATAAAATCAGACAATACCACCTGCTTGTGGAGTGTTGCTATGTTAGCCAGCCTGAAAGCCCACTTTAATTTTTATATAACTGTCTTTTATCTCTTCCTTCAACAGGAAAGGCCTTGTTCTGAACTCTTCTGCTCCTGACTATTAGACACTGCACTTCTTCCCCTTGGCTTTCCCTGTGGGCCACAGTTTCCTTTGCATTGCTCCCAGCCCTTCCTTTGTTAGAATAGCTGCATCATCAGCTTTGTAAATAGAGTAAGAAAACAATATTCTGCACCTGTGGCATTTACGCAGCGTGCTGCTGAAAGTGTAGCCTTTTGTAACAATGTGATCTTTACTGATGCACTCATACGTTCTCCGTGTATTTCAGCTATTTCAGTCGTATTTGTCCAACAAATATGCAAGCTGTAAGGAAAAAAATAAAAAAGAAATAAAAGAAAATGCTAAGATTGGAGATCCCATTTAACCCAGCTATTCCACTTCTGGGCATATTCACAGAAGAATTAAAAATATCCTATCTCAGTGATATATACACACCCATGCTTATAGCAGCACAATTTGTAAAAGCTAAATCTTGGAAACAACCCAAATGCCAATCAACCAAGGAATGCATGAAAAGATGTGATACCACGTCCCAACCATAAAAAGGGATAAATGAGGTTTTTATACGTAAATAGATTCAAGTTGAGACCATACTCATATGTGAAATAAATCAGACACACATATGTAAACATCATATTGTCTCCCTGATGTGAGAAACTGAAACAGTAAATAAGTTCTAAAATCTACAATAAATTTTGTAAAAGGATAAGAAATTGCTCATAAGAAAAAAATACCTTGGATAAGAAAAAGGAGAAAAGAAAGAAGGAAAAAGAAAACATATAAATTTGGATATATGTATATATATATGTGTGTGTATATATATATATATATATATATATATATATATATGATAGCTAAGACGATTATTCTACCAATTCTATTAGTTCTTGGAAAAGAACCATTAATACTCATGATTAGATCAATTTAGCATGTCTACATTTTGAAATCTAAGCAAATCTTTTGAAGGTAACAATATGCAATATAACAACCATTGTTAAATTTATATTATCTTGTTTTGAAAGCCTGTATTTTTATTGTTTTGAGTTCTTCATTTTTATTGTTTCTTTTTTTCTATCCTTTTTGCTTTTTGCTTTTTATTTTTTGTGTTTTCTATCCTTGTAAAAAAAATTCAACAAAGGTCACATAGATTTTCCATGACAAAAGTATAACTTTAATTAACTAAATATGGGATTCCAATAACAAATTCAATAGAAGAGCACACTAAAAAATACAAAGATATAGAAATATAAAAAATTTAACTATAAATAGAGTAAAAGTGGGAAAAAGCACAAAAAATGTAAAAACACATGGGAAAGAATTGAAAGGTATAATACACATGACATTAGAAACTTACAAAAGGAGAGAAAGTCATATGAGAACAAGAAGAAAAAAATCACAAATGCTTTTCAAAATTTATAAATTTATAAAGCATCAATATTGAATATGGAAAATATAAATGACAAAACATGTTAGAGGACTAGAAATTTCAATACATTTGGAAAAATGATTATACATACAATTTTTTTTAGAACTAAAAATTATATCTTCATGTTATAAATTTGGTGAATTTCTGTCCAAACGTTCAACACAGAAAGTTAAATTTTATTTCTTCATAGCTACCAGAAATTGAAATATAAAAAGAACTATTCAGTGTTATTCAAAGGTGATTTATACACAAGTCCAAGCATATAAAAATGTCTGTGCAAGTTTTATGTATCTCTATATCCATATTTAAAAATACAAAACATTTAAACATGCTGTTTAAATCAATAAATAGAAAGATGTATTTTGAAACCCAAATTGCAATACATCAAAATGTCAAGGCCTAGTATTAAATTTAATGCAAATGAAATTTGGAAGTTACATAACATTGAGTGAGAAAATTTAATAATTAATAAAACAGTAGTGTAGCATATTTATGCTTTGGGAAATTCAATTATATATACCTATTTTTAAATTTAGATTATAGGCTTAACACCCACAGTAATAATTTTTCTCAAAATCAGCAAGCCATTTTAAAATCCATGTGAAAATGCTTAAGGTCAAAAATAATTAAAAAACAGTATTAAAATTTACTTAGCCATAATACCAGAAGAAAGATCTGTCAAAAATCTAAACAAATTAAAACAGTTAATATTTTTACAAAAATATTTTAATAGATAAGTGAAGCAGAGGACTTCCAGAAAAAAATTCTCTATTAACTCATTCCAGAAGAACTTATTACATGTGCAGTATAAAGAAATAGAGTGAAAAATTGACGTTTCCATAACAATCAAGTTAGTAAAATCTGGAGAAACAGTAAGACAGATAACAGGTTAGGATTTCTGCCTAGGCACTTTGAAATAGTCTAATTTATCATTTTTCCAACTGCTCCTCCTGATACTGTACATATCAAGTTTTCATCCTCATCATCCTAAAACTCCCAGTAGATATCATTACCGTTCCTTCGAAAGAGCACTGAATCATCCTGCTGATTTCATACACATTTATATTTCCCCAAATTAAATGTCTCCCAGTTTGCCTCCTATACTTGTCATCTGAATATTTGGTGTTTGTCCCCGTATTTTCTGATGCTTTTCTTCCTGATATTAAATCATGTCCCTGGTTCTGAATTGTTTCATGAATTACATCTTAGACTGAATTCCAATTTATTCTGTTTGCTTTGCTGTTTTCTATGGCTTCCAGCTGTGTCTTTCCCTACACTTCCTGTCAAAGTCAATCCTAGTTCTTTCGTTACACCACACTGACTTCTTTTATCAAGACTCAAATGCTTTTCACAGAAAGCCTTTCAAAGCAAGACAGCCATTCAATAGTACTTAAATGGATATTGCAAAAGCATATTTTATAGCTACGAAGTACATTCAGAAGTATAAATGAGAGATATAGCTAACATACCTCAAGAAATATAGGAAAGAAAAGTTCGACACAAAGCTAAATGCCCAAAAAGAATTAATATAGATTGGGAAATTTACAAATTTATTATGGCTTTGAACATAATTGCTCTGAAATAGTATTTTCAGTACTTTAGAGATAGTTTTTCTGGAAGTAAAATGTGTAAAACATAAAATATGGAAGATTATTGTTTTGCCTTTCTGCTGTTTCAACAATTTTAGTTTATCTTCTATATTTTTAATTTTTTAATGTGTTTTTGTACATATGTGGTTTTGTGTGGATGTGGTTTAAAAATTCTACTAACTGTATGGTAGTAATAGAGTATTACATGGTACTAAATAGATATAGAATATATTTTATTTTAATAATAAATTTGTGGAAAGTTAGGATATATATTCAAATCACTTAATATATATGAACTGATGTTTTTATACAAGTGTAATAAATAAAATATTATGATAATATTTAAAATGATAAGGCTTAAAAACTAGATAAGCATTGTCATATCTAGATTTTGTTCTGTTCATTATTATTTAATACTGGGTTTCTTGATTTTTTTAATTGGGAGAAATTGTGTCTCTAATATTGTTAGACACTCAAAACTTATGATACACACCTGGCATAAAATTATTTCTTTCTCATTCACATAAAATGCAGTTTTAGGATATGCTAATGGCAGGTGAATTTTGTTGGAATATCAAATGGTGAGAATTATGAATATTTTCACAAAAACAAGTAAAAAATAGCATGCTGTTTATGTTCAAACCACATAAACCTGTTATTTACACTTCTGTAAATCATTATAGCATTTCAACTACTCAAATAATATTTACTAAAATTTTTAAATAGTTAATTGGTGTTTATGTTACAAAATGTGTTTAGTGATACAATATTAAGGAATGCCATGAAAACAATCTCTGTATCAATAATTGATTGAAAGTCATTGAACATACCACATGAAACATACATGCAGACAAAAAGACTTTTCTATGCTGCATAGAGTGCTGTGTTTACAAAATGTCTCAAAAATTTGCTACTTTTTTATTCAAAAATAATGTTAGTATTCATAAATTAGGTTTATATGCCATAAAATATTACTGTCAAAATTCCTGTATTCAAGAAATATAATCACTAATGTGGAGCCATAAATTTTTATAAAATGACTTGACTACCAATAAGACTCTAAAAATGCAGATACAAGTGACTTTGATTTAATAAATTATGATATTTACTAAGAGGAGGAATAGTTTTCTATCCATGAGTTTATTGGCTTACAAATCTATTAAAAAAGAATTATAGTAACTTCCCACTGATAATGATTTTCAGAGGCGAAGCTGTATAGGAGAGAGGGGCTATGGGATAACTTAAAATCTTGTATAAGCCTTAGAGACAAATTAGAGTCTAATATTTTCCTTGAAATAGCATTTTTCCCTGAAAGTTAAGAATGCTTTTTCATTTAGGAAGACATTTACTACAGAATAAAATATCTATGTGAAAATTATAATAAAAAGATTCTTTTTAAAGTTGTTTTGAGAGAAGGCAGTTTATTCTGGAGAGTTCACTATTTCTCGGTTATGTTCTCATCTGATCTTTTTAACAAATATTCTTTTCTTCAGTAATCATGTATGAACATAATTTTATTAATGTCCTTTACTCTGTGAGCTATTTAATCTTGCTTCACTGCCATGTACATAAGAAAAAGAATAAATATGTAGGTAATTCAGTTTGTGTCATACAATTTTTTAGATCAACATTTAAAGACATGGTTAAATATTTATTATTAAAAGATCACATGAGAAATATTCTCTACTTTTTATCATTTCAAAAGTTGTGAGGTTATAAACAAGAATTAGCATGCTTCCTTCTCAATTTAAATTATTACAATGGCTTTTCTTTATTTACAAATATATGCTGAACAGTTTCCAAAATAAATATTTAGATAAGAAAAGTTATGAATGCATCTCAAATTATACCTGCAGACTATTTATCAGTAAATAACTACTTAAATTCACACTTCTTGCAAAACCATGTAATTATTGAAATACATACAGACAAAACAATTGGTATGTTAAATATGACTAGCAAGGTATAGGACATGTGGAACTTTAAAAAAAGTTGATAAATAATATTATTGGTAAACATTGGTAAAATAATTATATTTTAAAAATAAATACTTTAACATTTGAACTTAGTATTTAAATTTAAATATAGTATCTGCCATTAAACATGGAAAGCAAAATGTAGCTTTCAAGCTGAAGGGAAGCCTATCAACTCTTTGTATTCAAGAACACTCTTGAGGGAAGGGCCTTGGAATGTTTAACCTCTGAGTGCTTTTTGAATGAATGCATGAGTGAATGGAACAGACAACAATAACAATACCTGGCCACAAATACTGGGAAGCAATATTCTCAGTGACTGATCGGACCCTTACCTGTGATTTTATGGTAACTGCCACATGTAGAACAGAGGTCTTGCACCCTCTTTAGCTAAGTTACACCTAAATCCCCACAAAGCGATCAGCCCGGGGGGCATTTGAATGGTCTCTCTCTGAGAGGTACTCACCCTTTGTCTGTTGTGCCATCATTTTAGATTATACAACATACACATAGGAAGTCAGAGATGGGAACTTAGTAGTCAAAACTCACAGTCCCTGACTACATGAAAAAGAGATTTATTCAGATTATGGTGTTAAAAATGAAACTAGACCATGCAAAGGAAATAAAATGGAAAAAAGAGGCCCATTCTTCCTGAGAACTCTTCCTTGACTCTCATCAGATGCCATAGTTGTTCCCAGCAGTTTCACACTCTGATCCAGCCTTGTCTACTTCCAGCCAAATGAAGTACTTCCAGTTCAGTCAGTCATTGCCTATATTTGACCAGAGAGACCTCCCAGAAGACATGCCTACCAGCATGTATGGTCAGATAGCCTCATCCACTGCCATCCACCATGATTGCAAGCATTTCCTTCTGAGGTTCACATTTTGACTGAGGAAAAATTGGGAATCTCAATGAGTGGGAAATGAGTTGCCTTTGTCTTTCCCAAGGGTCTATATGTTTAGAAGCATAAAATCAGTCAATCATTTCTCAAAGATATCAAAGAGGGGGACAAAAAGTCCATCAACTACTGTTACCCAGAAACCTGATAAAAGAAAAGCACCTGATGGCTGCAAAAAATAAAATCTAGTCTGTAGACAACCATACTCTCTGCACATGAGTTAAAAGTTCTAGTGACAGAAAAAATGCTTCAGAAACAAATAAAGCTGACTGTCCAGGCCCACCTCAACTGAACTTCTGTTTGCCTTCAGGTATAAATGGATTGGGCACAATTAGCTCTATCAAATTTGAACCCTGAGAGCCATGGTCATTAAAAATGTTGGAGACAAACCTGTGACATTCTTGGTATAAAATGAAATGGAACTCTCTACCTTCAAGAGTCCCCTCTATTCAAAAGTTACCATCACTAGGGCAACTGAGACTCTTGCCTCTCACCCCTTCTGCCAAGCACAAACTTGCTGCCTTGGAGGACACCTCACAGGACATAAATTCCTGCCACCAAGCCAGGTGGCCTCACTCTCACTTAACCCTACACTTTCCTCAAGAGACAGTGATGACTGCATCAGCCTGAGACAGATAACTGAAGTTCTGAGATTCTGAAAATTATCCTCCCAGAGTTGTAAGCTAAGACTCACCTCCTAATTATTACTAGTTTGTGAATTTCCTTGTAGTATTTTAGAAGAATTAGAATACAATAGCTCAAACAAAACACATCCCACTCTGACACTGTGTATAAAAAAATTAATAAATGCTTAAATTTTATAATGAGAAATAGCAAAATGAAAAGAATGCTTCATCAACATTTTAAAATACCCATATTATATTGTTTGGGATAGTAAGTTTTTCAGGGTATATTCCTGCCAAATTCTTGATTGAAAAAAGATGTAACTAAAGTTCTATAATACTGCAATTTGATTCCAAATGTCTTTATGTGTTAATGATATGACTTTGTTAACATTTATCTTTTAATTGTAGAACACATTTAGCTAAGGAAAAACATAAGTAATAAATTAATAAAACATTTAGAAGTACATGTAATAAAACATAAATATTTTAAAAATTATACAATTTTTTAATGTATATATACAAACATATATATTCATTAACTATGTTACATTATTAAATGTTTGTATACAAAGTGACATACTTAAATGTAATTATAAAATATATATTATGCATATTTTCATTAATATTTACTCAAAACATCAATATTTTAATACATTGGTTCATTTTAATCAGTAATTTATGATTTTTTCCTAGTAAAATACATTTTATCTCCTATATTGATGTATTTATTTTTCTTTACAGCTCAATTTGTAGGTATGATATGATCAAGTAACATATTCTTCATGATGATAGTAATTAAGAATCTCAAAGACTAAAGTAATATAAATTTGATTTTCCTAAAACTCTTTTTTTTGGTCTGAGGATTCTTTGTTTCAAGAAATTTTCCAAATCAATTAAGTATATTTTTAAGTAAGAGCAAAATGAAAAACTTTGTCATCTACAAATATAACATTTATATTTTTATCGTATAATGAAATCAATGACTTATATCATTATTGATCCTGAGAGAAGGAATACATTTTTCAACACACAGTCCCTGGTTTGTTTATTCAGTGATGAAAAATAATAGATATAAGGATATGCAGTCCCAGTAGATTCTCCATGAACTTGAATGATATTTTGAAATAGAGTAAGGAAAATTGTTAATAAGAAAATTCTCAAGCCATTTCTAAATTCATTACAAAAACCAAAAATGTGCACAATAATAGTTTGCAGTTAACTTATACAAATACTTAAATACAGATATTAAAATATATTAGAAATCCATTGATTGTTTAGACTAAATACCTGAAATATACACCTTGAGATAGAAAGGGATTATTTTGGCTTCTGCTTTTAGTAGCTTCAGTCCATGATCAGCCAACAAGACAGAATCATCATGACAGGAAAACACTAGCAAAGGAAAACTGTTCAACTCATGTTAGGCAAGAAACAGAGCAAGAAGAGAGCCAGAAAAAAGGGACAAAGGACAAGAATACACCATTCCATCTCTTACACATACTGATCCACTTCCAACCAGGCCCATCTTTTTAGAGTGCACCCTTGACTCATCAATGAATTAATCAATTATAAGAAGTAATGAAATTTTTATCTGGCATTAGTGTAGGAAAAATGCTTCATAGAGAAGAGCTAGAGTATAATATAGGCATTGCTATTGTTAAAGGTGTCCCCCCAAAAAAGTTGAGTAACTTTTCATTTCATTGAAAAAATAAGCTTTCCTAGGAGTTGTTTGTAAATAAGAAACCTAGCTGTTGGGGTTAAAAAATTGAACATTTCTCTATTGAATGATAATACTCATCTTTCTTGTTGATCTCATAAATTTTATATTTATAATAGGTCCATGAATGATAATATATCCATGAATGAGTAAATATATTGTATTCAAAATGTTAAAAATACTGTATGTTTTACTGCAAGTACTTCACCAACATGACTGAGAGAAGCAGATTCATTGCTCTTTGCTGTGATATTCTCAGGTCGAATCTGCTTAACCTGCTTACAAATAGTTTTCAATGGTAGCCTTGAAAAGTTTGTAATTAGTATGTTTTAGATGCAGTAAATGGAAGAATTATTTAAAGAATGAATGCACAACCTGAAGCCCACATAGGGGTAGAGTGAAGACTGTGTAAAGCAATAACCGAACTCTGTAGGGGAGCACACAGTGCATCGCTAATTCTACTACCTCTGCACCAGCAGTAAGTTCAATCAAAACCTGACTATGCCAGAAATTAGACAACACCTACTTGTCTACTTAGTGCGCCTAATGCAGAAATTTCTAAAAATGTTTCAATTTACCCACTTGAGTCTGAGCCTATGAATACAGGCATTTATTGTAACCAAGCAGACAGGAAAGTTTTCTTCTTTAAATATAACACTTGGCATAGTGTTATTTTGCGAAACAATGAAATAAATCATTAAAAATTTTTAGCAGGAATTGTTTTGTGCTCTCTCTCTCCTCTCTCTCTCTCTCTCTCTCTCTCTCTCTCTCTCTCTATATATATATATATATATATATATATATGGCATACTATATTTTTTAATATGTGGCTCAAGAAAACTCCTTTTCCTTCAGTGTAGCTCAGGCATATTAAAAGGAATGACATGCATGATTTAAAGCATAAATCAGTACAAATACTTTGACATGTAAAGGTATACATGTCATAGAGTGAACAGAAACAAATAGTACATGCTTATATATTATCTTCTTAACTACTTATAGTGCATTTTATGTACTAGCTTGCTTCTTATGCAGACATATTTATGATTTCGCTCTTCACAACATATAAGATATGCAATAAGCCTTCTACATTAGATATTCATAATCTTCAAAAGCCTTAAGAGACATAAGGCTATGTCTCTCATTAGTGCTAATTAGTGTTCATGGAAACTTTAAAAGAGGGTACCTCGTGGAAGGTTTTATGTCTCTGAGACCATAAATTTGAGAGATATTATGAGACGTTGGTCGCTTCTATTTTTCATTTTCTACCAAGACAGCAACTGTATAAACAATATGTTACTAACCATTAATCAGATCTCTCTTCACAAGCCCAAAGTTAAGGGAGACAATTGATAGAAAAAATTCAAAACTGTGATACCAAACAAACTTTTTAACAGTTGACTATCGCAGCCATTTGCTAAACAAATGCAAAACTGAATAATACACAGTCTAAGTATTCATTAATAAATAGGTTTTTAAAATATGGTGTATATGTACAATTGAAAACTTCATATTAAAATATTCTATAATTGCAAAAATATAGATACATTTGAAAAACATTTTGTAAGTGAAATAATCCAAGCACACAAGAATAAGCACTACATGATCTCATTGAGATGTGCATTCTAAACTAACAGTTTGCATAGACCTAGAGACTATATAGAGGTGATAAGAGTATGGGGGATTTGTGAAGATTAGAGATGGAGGAATGCTGCTCAGTGAGTACTGTACTACAATTACATACATATATGTGTTGATGTTTTATTGAACAGAAGGGTGACTGTAGTTAACACTATATTGCATACTTCAAAAGAGCTTGGAGAAAGACTTTTGAAAGTTCTCACTGCAAAAAGATCTATGTTTGAAGAAACATAAATGTTTGAGATGATGCACAATTGCCTCGATTTGCTCATTACATGATGTGGACATACATAAAAGCATCACAGCATGTTCAAAAAACATGTACAATGATGAATAATTTCAACATAAAACTTAAAATTTCAATTATGCAGGTAGGTACATCCTGAATCGTTTAAAATAAAGCTCCTTTATAAAATGTTTACTAAATTGTGGCTAGGAAGAGCTGCATAAAGTTATCTTTAGATACTGGTTTATAATGCAGATTACTACAAAAATAAGGAAACTTACACAAAGCATTGGAGATGAGGGTCAGTGATCTATTTATTTAAAAACTCCACGTGATTATGAAACTAAATAAACTTTAAAAACTTTAGCTACAAAAAGGTTATTTATGCATTTTTTATTTGGGCTTTCATTTATATGAGAGTTTTAAAAACAGATATATTTCAACCACATTTGTTTGAGGCACTGAGCTATTTAAACTCTCTCTGTATCTGCAATATTTAGCTGATAACCTCAATTCTTAAATATTTTAAGGAAAATCTTACAACTTTAATTAACAGACTATTTTAGATAACTTTTAATACCTTGGTTTGCCATGTTTTGTGATAATAATATATATGTTGATAAAGCTTATTTCAACTATAGGTGCGATTGTTAATGATATATGTAAACTGGAGTACAGTTTCTGTATGCAAGCATGGAAACATCAGTTTTTTGTCCATGTATGAGGGTCCCTCTAGAAGATACTAACATTTGAATAAGGAGAGGGTGGTGAACATTATGAAGTCCCCAGAAAACTTGCGTGGAACAAAGCTAAGAATAATGACTCTTTCACTAACATATGTATTAGTATATTTTTTGATACATAGTAATTATATTTATACTGAGGTATTGCTACATATACATATTGCAAGTTAATCTTCATTTCTTCTTTCTTTTCCTTTTCTCCATTGTTCCCATAGCTCTAGATTCCCACCACCACAAATGTCCGTATCTTCTATCATCATTTATTTTTGTTTTTAAATTACTTATGCTTTGTATTTCTCATGCAAAATAAACTACGTGATATTTACCTTTCTGTGTCTTAATTATTGCACTTAATATTAAATTCCCAAGGTACACTTCATTTCCTAGAAATAACTCTAAGTTTTCCTTCTTTATGGCTGAGTAGTACATGATCATGTATATGTACCACATTTTCTCTATTCGTCAATGGACAAATCGGCTGTTTTCATATTCACAAATTAATTAGTGTCGGTTGTGTTATTATAAATATGGCTATGCATGCATTGCATACAATGTCTGTAACTCTTTTGGGATGATAAACAGGTTATGAGGTCTCACGTTTGTTCTTTTTGCCCAGGGGTACATTTTCTATTCTGGATATCTTCTAGTTCTACACAATGTTTTGCAATTAAGCTCTACTTCTCAAAAACTATAGCTGGTGTTTGGATTGGGATTGCTTTAAATCTATGTGTCGTCTTTGTTAATATTACCATTTTGACAATTTTGTTTCTTTCTTTCCAGAAATAGGGACTAGTTTTCTATTTTCTGTCTTCCGCAATCTCTTTATTCTTTAAACTAGAGTCCTGTAGTTTTGTTAGACTGCAACCACACTTGTAGCTCCTGAGGTTCTTGGGTTTAAAGATGAGAAAATAAAGAAGAAACAAAACTGAGGTCAGGTGCAGTCCTTACCCGCCTGGGGAGAGGAAAGGTACTGGCCCCTCATTGCAGGAGCATTGACTTATATCTTTTAGCAACTTAATGTCACATGACCACCTATTGTCCTAGCGACACACTGTTCACATTTTCTCTGGGCTGAAGCAGCTTCTTCAGGTGGCTTGCCCTGGGAGCTTTTTGTTCTTGGAATGGTCATGCTCCAGACTTGCATGTGTGGTCAATTTCCAGCTTCAAAGGCTCTCAACAGTAAAAGTCTTTCATTTCCTTTGTTAAATTAATTATTAAGTATTTAAATTTTTTTGAAGCTATGGTGAATGGGATTGTTTCTGTAAATTTTTCTTGGTAGGTTCATATTTGGGGTACAGCATTTGTCCTTTTTTAATTTTTGGTACTGGGGTTCTGGGGAATGAACTCATGACTAGTGCTTGTGAGGCAGGCGTTTATGCCTCTGAACTAAATGCCCAGCAAAATTTCTGTCTTTTATGCTTATTTTTCCATCCTGGTAACTTGCTGAATTTGGTGGGCTACTGTATCTTTTAGTGGACTTTTGGGATTTTCTGTATAAAATTTCATGTAATCCATGAATAAAAATAATCTAAACTTATTCTTTGTTGTATGCATCCTTTTTATCGTGCCTGGCATGCCAAATACTATGTTGAATGGAATGCTGGGAGTGGAAACCCTTGTCTTATTCATAATTTTAGAGGAAATTCTTTGTTTCTAATTTAGTGTGCATTTGGCAGTGGATTTGTGATAGATGGCATTTAATGGCTTGAGACAATGTCCTTTTATACCTATTTTATTAGTTTTTTTGTTGTTTGTTTTGTTTTGAGTTTACCTTGTGTTTTGTCAAAAGCTTTTTCTACATTTATGAGATTGATCATTTGATTTCTATCCTGGCTTCTTTTTATGTTGTGAATTATATATATATATATATATATATATATATATATATATATATATATTGAACCATCCTTGCATTACTGGGATTAATCTAATTTGTTCCTAATGTGTGAAATTTTTAGTGCATTATTGCTTCCTATTGGCCAGTCACTGTTTAAGAATTTCTATGTCTGTGCTAATTAAGAAGTTTGTCCTATGGTAATTTTTTGTTTAATCCTTGTCCAGTTTTGCTGTTAGGGTAATTCTGGCATTCAGGAATGAGCAAGGCAGTTTTTCTTTCCCATTTACTCTCCTTAAAGAAATTCCGGCTTTACACTAGATATTCCCAGATGTTCTGATGGAGGAATCCTGTGGTAAATCCATTGGTCTTTTGAACTTTTTTTTTCTTTGCAAGTAGAGCTTTTATTACTGAATCTTGTTGCCTGCTATTGGTCAATTTGAATTTTTATATCTAATTGATTTCATTATGATCATTATGTCTCTAGAAATTTCTGTATGTGTTTTTAGAATTACCAAGGTTCTCAGAATTAAAGGAACATGAATTTACAAAGTATTTCCATATAATCCTCCATATTTTCACATTGTTAGTTGTGACAGTGTCTCTTTCATTTCTAATTGCACTGATTTTTTTTATTTCAATCAATGTTGAAATAAGTTTAATAAGTTTGGCTAAGTCTTAATTATCTGTATCCTTTCAATTAATTATTTGCTATTTTGATTTTCTTATGCATTTTTTAGTTTCAGTTTCCTTTCCACTCTGACCTGTACAATTTCTTTTCTTCTTTTATTTTAGATTTTGGATTTCTCTTGGTTTGATAGGAGATTCAGATGTAACATTCAATTATTTATTTGGTATCACTGAATTCTTCTATGTGTG
>PVJX010008291.1:0-66487 GCA_004027295.1 Dolichotis patagonum | reverse complement strand
ACACAGAAACTTGCTGCCAATGACTTTGCCTGACACTCATGCAAAGCGTAATTAAATGGTTTGGATTGTACGGGTGCTAAAAAGAAGTAGTGTGTTACAAGATAAGCATGTCATAATATCAGAAAACCTAGTTGGGTTATTAACATGTTATGATCTTAATTATGACATTCCAGAGTTATAATTCCAGGCCTATTGCTAAAGGAAGGTGGTTATAAAAGTAGGTTGTCAAAATCTTTATCAGAGAGATGTTTTAACATCATTTTAAATGAAATTTATTGTTTAATTATAAAGGTAATACAACTACAATCTAGAAAACATGTAAAATGGTGAAAAGAAAAATAATTGCCTATTATTCTACCACTAAAACCACCATAATTATTATTTTAGTAGAGTTCCTTCCAGGCTTTTTAAAATATGCTTTTATTATTTTGTTTACAATTCTAATGTGTGCACATCACATTTTGTTCCTTGCTTTTTTACTTCATTGTATGTATTAATAGGGTTTTATATTTTCCAAATGAGCCGGTTGGTGTCTGAGATAATTACTTGGTCAGCAAGGCAGCCACCCTGCGTCCTGGTCTAAAAGGTAAATCCACTTTCCTGTGACGCTGGATACAGCTAGGTCATTTTCATCCCCTGGAACCATTTCATGAGAAACGCTTTGCTGTATGCTGAATACTAAATACAAAGTCTCCATCAATTAAGCCTTGGAGTGAGGCCAGACCTAAATCACTGGGGGTAGAAATTTTGCATCTCGGCTTCATGGGATGTCTGTATAAAGAGACCAGATGATACAGGACACCATAATTGCTGCCCATAGAAGCCGAAGGAGGGAATTTGAATACACTGAGATGAAAGCAGTTCTTTCAAGGACACCTGAAGGCATCTTATGGAACCAAGAGCTGCAATAAAATCAAAATTACCTAGAAAACTCACTGCGATGCATAAAATATCCTGTGCGTGCGTGTGGTTTAATTAAAAACTAATGTACAAGTTACTCAAACTGAGAGTCCTACAATTTTGTTTTCTGAGATAGAAAATGAGTGAATACGCAAAGCTAAACTTATATACATGCATATAAGTACAATTTAGTGTGCGGTATATGTGGACACACTACCCAAGTGAAGTTGAAATATAAAATATACTTAAGTAATTTTTAAGAAGAGGGGTCAAAATCCGTGAAAAATTTCACGAGGGCTAAATCTCTCCCCAAGCTCCAATGGCTTCATTTATCATTCAGAAACCACAGCAGATTAAACCTCAAAGAACTTTAAAGATTCTACTACTTGAAATGTCAAAGTCACACCAGGACTCAAGGGAGTAGGGGAAAGGTGCCAGATTTCTGGAAAGCAGATTGAAAATTCATATTGTACTCTCAAAACTCGGTCCTTTGACCCTGTACTTGCACTGCTTGAACTTTTTGCTACTCTCCCTCCAGTTGGTTTTGAAGAGTTTGCTCTATTTCAGTTTCTAGGAGTCTGATTATCATACTTCCCAACTTAGTCTTCTTTCCGTTCATCCTGTGTGGGATCTGTTTATGTTTTCAGGCTTGCGGCTTGGTGTCTTTACCACTGGGAAAAGCTGAGCCAATATTTTTTCAATTGGTTAAACAAGTTTTAGACATTTCCCTGTATTTGCATGTCTCTCATGCTCTTTTTTGAATATTTTGTGTCCTTTTGCATTGTTGTACGTACTTTTTACCACTCTATCTTCTGATTCACTAATTATTTTGCTTTCCCATGTTTAATATGCTAATAAACTAATCTTAGTGATTTCATAATACTGTCTGTCATTGCAGTTTTTCATTTGATGCCAATGTTTTTATTTGTTTATTCTGGTACTAGGGAGATTCAGGGGCCTGGGGGATTATTGTTTGTTTTGTTTTGTTTTGTTTTATAGATTCTAAGTGTCAGTTTAAATTTGCTGTTCTTTCTCCTATTTTCTTGAATTACAATAACTGTGAATACTTAAACTTTCTGATAACCTCAGTGTTTGATTCACACAGTTCTGTTTAAATTGTCTGCTTTTCTTCTGATTTTCTTCAGCTGAGTCTGTATTTTATCATGTCTTAATTTTTCATTTGATACTATCAATGATAGATTGTTGAAAGAGGGCATCGTCTCTGGCTGATGTTGTCTTTTTCCAAAGAAAAGCAAGTGGAAACATCAGAAAAGAGTCTTAATCCTTTTATGACTTGATTTTATCTTCCTCTTAATTTAAATATTTCAATTTTGTCCTTAGTTTTGGAATAACCCTTCTGCAAATTCAGTGAAGATCCCTGACATTTTCCAGGTTCTGATTTGATGGAGGCTGAACTTTCATGTCTTTCCTCAGCCATC
Source organism: Dolichotis patagonum (assembly GCA_004027295.1). Classification (NCBI taxonomy): domain Eukaryota; kingdom Metazoa; phylum Chordata; class Mammalia; order Rodentia; family Caviidae; genus Dolichotis; species Dolichotis patagonum. Next base: position 64,148 of record PVJX010008291.1, on the reverse strand, counting down.
AACAGATACTGGAATTTACTCAAAATTACCTAGAAAACTCACTGCGATACATAAAATATCCTGCATAAAATTTTCCTGTTGACTGCTTCTTTCTGTTGTTCTTTTTACACCAATAATTAGGAATTAATTGATAATTCTTTGAGTGTCAATAGGAAATCGTAAGAGCAATCGTTCCATATCCTCTTTGGTACACTGCCACTCCATTTATACTTTCTTTTTTTAGTCTTAAACTTCTTTAACACACTAACTTTCTGTTTAAGTTCTGCTCCCTCAGATACAAAATGTTAAATTATTCTCAGTCCAGATGATTCTGAAACACTCCCAGTGCCTTTTCTTTCTTTTAATGGTTGCAGTATTTCTTATCCCTATCTATTATGGTTTCATTCCAGAGTGTTCAGATATTTCATCTTATATTTTATCCGTTTTAATAGCTGAAACAATAGGAAATTTCATGCAATATCATCAACTCAATCATATAATTGGAATCAGAACTCTAACTCTAAAAAAATAATCAAGGGAATTAATTATAGTTACATCAAAGATTTAGACGATGAATAATCTATATCAAAAATTTTCTGTTAGTGAAAGTTGGAACTATCTACAGGTCAGTAATATGAGATTACCTAAATAAATTATGATTCACTCAGTGTAAATCAGAGTTACTGATGACTTTCAAGTGTGACCAAGGATCATGTATGTATCTTTTTGTCCAGTCAAATTTATTTTAAAGGTTCATGCATGAACAGATCAAGTCTTGAATTAAATCAGTCATCCATACTTCCCAAACAATACCTTTGTTTGCCTTCACTTGAGTAGAGCAGAATATATTCCAGAATGTTGGATGATTCACAAGAATCTAAGAGGACCAGAGTAGTAAGAATGGGGTCTAAACCACTAAGAATAACATTAAAAATCATCAGAAAGGCTCTTGTGAAGCCTCTTGTGTTGACATCTCTTGGCATCTGGTCCCTAGGATGCCACCAATATCTGACATTAGATGTTACTCCTGGAAGCGTCATCACTGCTGCTTTGCAAAACCAGAAACAGTTTTGATTACTGTGGCGACCCACACCTGAGGGATTCTGTAATTGTTCCTTAATGAGTATGACTCAGTTTCAAAACAGATCTTCCTAAAATCAGCTGTTTGCCAATGATGTATGTAATAGCTGAGTCAGTATCATTTTCATGGTTATCAAAAATCTCTAGTATAATTTGGGATTGTGCATAGCAATTATTTACCATTTGCTCCTGTGAGCCACCTGGGACTCCTGTATGAGAACACTCAAATGCAGTGTTCCTGTCTCCCACAGGGCTTGCTAGCAGAACTGCTGCCTGCATATATGACTGTGGATCATTCTGCATTGAGCCCAGTCTTCCCTGCTCCTAAAGTCCTCAGGCCAAGCTGGTTCCAAACAATGAGTTGTCAGATTTTCTACTCAGTCAAGGTTTAGGCTTTCTAACTTGGTGAGAAAGTTGAGCTATTCTGAAATCTATCTCCATGAACATTGTGTCTTTGAAATCTTCCACTTTCCTTCCTGACAGTCACCAAATTTAGCAGCCTAGACTTTGGATATTTTCCTAGACTTTGGATATTTTGTTTGTTTACTACTGTACAGATTAAAACTCTGAAGGTACTTGGAAGGCATAAGATACTTTATACATTTTTAACATATTATCACATTTAATTAATGAATAAGTCATGATTTTATAGTTTCCTTAGACATCCTGTTTTTATTTCAGTCTTTTATTTTCCTGATGCTGTCATGTTAAGCAAGCTAGAACAGAATGAAGGTGCCATCTTTGCTATTTTTAAAACCACTAAACTGTTAATAAATATGCATTGAGTTGAATCAGTAGGTATGCAATAACAATGCTAAACTGCTATATGAAGGATAAGTCTGGTGAAACTAATATATACTCCTAACCAAAAATTAATACAATCGATTACTGAGTTATCCATTTTCTTTACTAGTATCCATCTTTAAAATTATAGGACTATAAATCAAATATAGAATTGCCATGTATTGCACAAATAAGACGTTCATGAATTCTGTATTTTGGTAATATGTCTTTTATCTAACTATATAATAATAAAGTGTTATACTAAAACCAATGTGGGATAATCTGGAAACTGCCTCTAGATTTTTAAAGTGCAATAGGATCCAGAAAAGAGCAAACTGTTAATTTTTTCAAATACACTTGGAGTGGTTAGTAGGATAAGAATTTCTCAGGATTCAAATGAAATCATAATTATGAAATTATGGCTATAGAAGAAATGTCCTCTGTTAATAAATCACCCACTTAAAAAAGATCACTGATAGAAAACTATGGATAAATTAGGGTTAAACCTTAGACTCAGAAACAAATATAATTGAAGACTATATCATGTTTGCCTTTTGAAAGAGGCAATACCGAAAAACAAAGCTCAAATTTCTACTTCCAATTAGGACTCTGGGCTGGGGACATAGCTAAGGGGCACAATGCCTTCCTGGTCAATGCAAGGTCCTGAGTTCGATTTCTAGTACAAAAAAAAGCACTTATGACTCTACTTTTGCTAATATCTACTATTGTTAAAATTTAATCTTTCTCTTGGATCTGTAGAAATATTTCTTTGCAACTTGAATTTGCATTTCCTTAATTAGTAAACAAATTGAGCTCATTTTATCTCTTTATTTGGCTATATTCTTCCTGAAGTTTATCAAACTTGCATGTTTTTCTAACTTTTAAAAATGTTTCCTTCTTATTGATGTGTCAGAAATCTTTCCATATTCTGAATACAAGATGCATGACAGTTATATGCATATAATAACTTCCCTTCCCTTATACCCTAGTTTACATTTTTACTTTCTAAATATGTATTTTCTAATTTGAAGCTCTTGATTTTAATGAATAAATAACAATATATTGTATTTTTAATTTTCTGTCCCATTTAAGAAATCCCATTTGAAATCTCTAAATACATGTAATATCTTTATCTAGAAACATAATTGTTTTGTTTTTTCACATTATATTTCTCAATTTACCTAAAACAGACTTTATGGGTGTTATAAGTGCTAATTTTAAAAATACAGCTATTTAAATGCTCTAATAGCTCTTATTTTGAAAAAAAAGAAAATAACGTTATTTTTGTGAACAAGTGTGGCTGGCTGTGATAGTCTGTCCCCATTATGCCAGCACTTGCCTGAGCAGGAAGGAGTATTGCAATTTTGAAGCCACATTGGGCTACTTAGAGAGTCAAGGACCAGCCTACACTGCATGAAAAGACCTTGTCTTAAGATAAACAAATAAATGTCAAGAACTCCAGGCTGCCTATCAATTGGATAGTATTCACCCACACTGAGGGTGGATCTTCTCCACCTATTCCTCTGAAAACATTACTATAGACACACTGAAATACACAATAGTGCTTTGTCAAATTTCTATATATTCCTTCATCAAATCAAGTTGACACCTAAAATTAACCATCACATTTTCCCAGTACTGACTTTGTAAATCATAAACCTGGCAGGCCCCTCTATTTATTTATATGCTCTTTAATTTCTTTCAGTAATATTTTACACATTTCACTGAAGAGGACTTTCATTTTTTTTACAGTTATAGTTGGTGATTTAATAGTCTTCTCTCTTACGCAGTATCTTTAATTGGATAGTTATTAAGTTATAAAATACCTACAAAAAGGGAAAAATTAGTATGTGAAACTATGAATTTTCACAAACTTATTGCATTCATATAACATAGAAGCTGATCAGGAACCAAAACATAAACGCACCCAGCAGCCTCCAGCACTCTCCATTCCTACTATTTTCTGGTTTCAAAGGGAATAAAACAAAACTTCATCTTTTCTGTTTAACGTTTCCTGTGTACCCATACAGTGTGTATCCTTTCGCATTTGTCTTTTTTTTCTGAGATCTACTTGTTCTTTATATTGTTTATGGTTATAGTTTGTTCAGTTTCATTGAATCACAGTATTTTGTGAGACAAATATGCCCTAATATTTTTATCCCAATAGCAAATAAGGATATTTCAATTATCATTTATTTCTAGCCATTATGAATATTTCTTTGGACAGTTATATTTTTTCTGGGTTTTAAAAATATTTTTTGACTGTTAGGAATAGTGCTATGAATTATAACTGTATGTCTCTTGGACCCTCTTTGCCTTCCTTCCTTCATCTTTCCTTCTTCTTTTCTATCATTTTATCTCTCTCTCTCTGCCTCTCTCTCCCCCTCTCTTTCTCACAAATATATAACCCTAAAAATCTTTAATTTCTTTAATCTGGTTTCAGAGATTGAGATGACTCAGAGCTGAACTTCCATACATACAAAGGGTAAATGCTTTCCTACTTAACTTTTGTATACTGTGTTTACCAGTGCCACCCACACACTAATGGATCTGATACACCAATTTTCAGCTATACTTTTTTATTTTGTTCCCATAAATAACATGCCTATCATCTTTTGCTGAGCCAGTGGATTGATACCAACAGATGAGCTATAATTTATATTGATATATCCTGTATCACTGAGAGTTCACTAAAAGGACAGATTTAATATTATGCATATACAAAATACTGTATAATATATAAATATACTACATCTACAATATACATTATCAATTTCAAAGGTCTGAATATCACTGTAGAGTACCACGCAAGTTCCCTACAGGAAGCTGAAATGTCTGTGCCAGAAGCCTGGAGACTGATAACCAAAGGCAATTCCTAAGACAGGAGCTCTTCCAAAGAAGCAGAAGTGAGACTTCCTTTTTCTTTTGCTTTTTATTCCATCTGGGCTACAAGCCTATTGGTTGGTACTACTCACACCCAGGCTAGGTCATCTGTCTTCAGTAAGTCAGTCACCCCCCTCCCCCAACAGAATAATGCTAACCCAGTACTCTAGGTGTTTCTTATTCAAGTTAACACTGCAACTAACAATCTCATGTGCTGTGACAGTGGCGAGAATCTTTAATGAGAGCACGGGATCCTGTCTGCTTTTGCTCCTTATTGGATCACCTGCTGTGTGTCATGCTTAGTGTAGAGGCAAAAAGAAGGAAAGAGGAAGAAAAAGAGTAAATTTTGCATGTTTGTTCAGGAGGTTTGTAAATTTTTAAACATCATATCTAATATGTGTTGATGGAAAATAATAAGAAAATAGAAAAAAGAGAATCCACGAGTTACAGATCTGTATTTTTAACAAATTAATCTACTTAAATGCTTTTGCTTAGTATTAATAAAGGAATCTTCTTTTTTCCCCCACAAAACTTCTCTATTATCACTTCAGGGAAATTTTGGGATATTTTCCTGGGTAAAGAAATAAATTGCTCATTTATATAGTAGCATAATTCAGAACACAATATTTTTCCATATTTTGAGACACGGGATTCCAGAATACTTAATGAGTGCCTTATACCAATATTTGAGCTAACTAAAAGGCCCGGTAATCCACCCCTTCCTCATTTCCTTCCAGAATCTTCCCCCCACCGCCCTTACACAAACACATATCTACTCTCATGCATCCTATCATTATTTTCTCTGGAAATTATATGGCTTTCTACCAGGGTGAGGATGTAAAACAAACTTCTAACATTCCTGGAGAGTACTAAACTCTGCCACCTGCACATCTGGTATGTAAGATAATTATCTTGCTCTTTAATCAGCAGTATAGATATGTGTGCTTTGGGCATGTGTCAAAAAGTTACTCCACAGACTGACTGCAAAATAACTATGTCTTGTCAAAATGTTGCTTTACATGGGATGGTTTAAAAAGACAACCTAACCACTGGCTCTCACATTTGCTCCAAGCTCTGACCTATGTTAGGAAACATAGTGGACTTGGAAAACAAGCATTACTGAATGACTCCATTCATCTTGCTGAAGTTAAAATCAGTGCTTGGTGTAGAACTTTAAAGCCATATAATAATAGAATTTATCCTTATATTAACTTTTTTTGAAGAATTATGTTCTTACTTATTGTTCAATTATTGTGCAAAATATTTTATGTAATGATGTATAAGATAAATTCATCTTAACAATTAGAAGTAAAAAAGCCAAACAACACACCATCCTTTATGTGGTCATATTATGCTTTATCCAGTGAGCAACTGAATTTATACAATTTAATACCCTATTTCCATTCATTTGACAGGGAGCTCAGAGAACAATTTTGTATCAAATTTCCATTTTTCCATTTACTATAATTTAACAAGGAGCCAACAACAAAAATAAGAGATAGTCTATACTGGGTGCTACAGGAGAGACAGGGGTAAATGTCTCAGTTCAGAGTTTATGTTTTTTTACTGTTTATTTTTATTAGTATATGTTTGCAGTACCTAATGTTTAAATTCATTCTGGAAACTGAATGTATCTCATTCTCCTCGCTTCAGTTCACGTTAGACAAGGTTACAGTCAAGCATTCTTGCTACCGTAAAAAGAGAAGCCAAAGCAAATGAAAAAGGTCAGGTAGGACAATTCTACCCATAGCTCCTCAAAACAGAATAGCTGGAAGACATCCAGGTCTGGGCCTCCAGGGAATGCATAAAGGAGATTAACATTTGGCTTGTTTTTCATTCACATTTGGGGAGGAAAGCAAAATATTTCAGGAAAAAGAAAGTGAACGAGATACACGGGAGTTACCAGATGTCTTGGTTTGACTGTAGTTGAAGATGTATGTTATGGGGAAATATGAAGCAAGCAGTCGAGGTAGGTTTTCCTCTAGAGGAGTCCTCCTCCCAGCCCTATATCCCAGAGTCTTTCCCTAACACTATGACACATATGATGAACAGTTCATTTACCAATTCAAGTTAGTAACTTTTTATTTTTATAATAAAGTTTATTTTGCATGCGTATAATTTTAAAAAGTCTAATAATTGTGTTCTCTATGATTTTAAATAATCTAAGTTTTTTTCAAGCTCATTTTAGTGATAACAAGAAATAAACAGTACTAGATATAAATATTGGTAATGAGAAAAACATCCAGCATTCATTTAAAGTATAGTATTCAACATATTTCTGTGATATAGAAAAGAAAGTGAATACAATAACAATTTATTTAGAATATTGACAAGGCAATATGCAAAGTATTTTTCCATATTTTATGTAATCAATATGGAAATCTGGCCAATATGCATTTTATTCTCAGTTTTATAAAGGATATTCTGAAGCTCAGAAAAATTAAATAGCTTTCCCAGCAACCTATATCCCATAATTCTTCAAATTCATATTGGAAGTCAGAATTCTGACATTAAAGCTCATTTTGTTCTTATGATGCTGTGCCATAATCAATCTCACAAAATGATCAATTCACTCTAGTCTTAACATTTCAGCTGATCATTCTAATACAAACCTGTATTTCCATATAAATATAAGTTCAGTAATATATTTACACAAAACTAAATAAATAGGCAGAGAAGAAAATCTAGAACTTGATGCCAGATTTTCCATAAGAGTGTTTAATAATAAATACAGTGTTTTCAACAGATTTAACTGCTGCAGAGTAGAATCATGGATGGTTATTGCATTTTTTATTTTATTCCTTGAAAATTTTTGAGACAATATGAGAACAAAGGGGTAGGGATTTAGCTCAGCGGCATAAGCACCTGCCTTGCAAGTGCACTGTCATGAGTTCCATCCCCGGTATGGATAAAAAAATAAATGTATATATTAGGAAAAGAGGACAGAAGCTGTTTTGGTGTGTATTTGAGTTATTTTTTAAACAGTTCTTTGCAGATGTTGATTGATGATAGTCATCCTGAAAGACAGCTATTGTTCTTAACTAAGATATTTCAGCTCTTAAAAATTCCAAACCTTAGAGAAACATATCTATAAATCCCTGGGAATCTAAAATTTTTTGGACTTTAGAGAAAGACATTTAGTCATTGTTTTATAATTCCATTGTATTCATGAAGGGAAGGTAACTTCACTGAAACTAGTTCTTCCCAAAGCTCCTATCTATAAATTGAGCAAAGTATTAATTCCACTCTCTCTCATGTCTTAGTACATATCTCATTGCAGAGACAACATACGTGACACCCACAAGGCAAAGGAGAAAATTTTTATTTATCTCACAGTTTTCAGAGGTTTCAGTGCATAGTCAGCTGACTCTAAAGCTGGGTGGTACAGAAGAAGGGCATTACAGAAGAGAAATATTCCATTGCAGGGTAAGCAGGCAACCGCAAACAGCAGCAGCAAGTGATGGAGCAATCCTATTTCTGTCCCTTACATTCTGTCCAGATTACCTTCTCTTAGGTGGGTAGCAGTCACACTCAGGATGGGGTAGCCTAAACCCAGCATCATACCATTAACAACCAGCATCATAGACTTATGCCAGCATCTCACACCCTAAATTCAACCAACTTCAAAGAACCACTTATGACCACATGAGACTTTGGAGGGACATCTAGATACAAGTCACAGCATTCCACTCCTGACCCTCTCAAAGACTCATGCAAATTCCTATATGCAAAAGTCATTTTGTCCATCTCTAAGAGTTGTTAAAGTCCTAACAGATTCAGCTTGCCTGAAAAATTCAACTCTGAAGACTTCCAAAATTAAAGTTAATTTCTTAGTTGTGAGCTTCTGTAAAAATGAAAAGAACGTTAAACACTTCCAATATACAATGGCACAAGTGCTTCAATTTTGTGATTTGAGCAACTACTTCCAAGATAACAATATGTAATTTATCAACTAGTGATTTCTTACTTTTTTTTGAAATTTTGTATTATTTCTTCTCTTTGTTCTGTTTTGCTTTTTTTTCTCTTAAAAATGGATGTTTCTATTCCAAAATGTACAAAGCACAAAGGAGGGGATAGAAAGGAATAGGAACAAAGAAAGACCAAAATCCAACAGGACAAGCTTTAAATCCCATAGTGTCATGTTCAACATCCCTGGCAGTGTGGGCAAGTTGTAAAGTACAGAGGGCTTGCGTGACCCGGCTGCTTGGCACTTGTGGTGGTTGCAGGCCTCATGGCTTCTCGCTGGGGCTACTTGTCTCACTTCTTGTGGCTTCCATCCAAGGATCTGCTTTCTTGGATTCTTCACCCTTCTAGGGTCTATATTGCACCTTAGGTTTCTCAATAATGATTTTATATACTGTTTTCTTAGGGCCACACTTCCTGGCCTCCCAAGTCTTCTTCTGCAATCTAGGTGGAAGACTTCCTGTCCCCACAACTCTTACATTCTGCAAGCACCTAATATCAGCAGCAGGCGGTGGTTATCAAACTCTGCCTCCAGCTGGATCAGGAGCCAGGTTTCCATCTCTTTTGGCTGTAAGGTTTGAATGTGTGGATTGCTGAGAATTAGGAACCAAATCCTGAGGAAAAGCTTTGCTAAGTCACTGTTATTCTGGAACATGGTGTTCTGGGCCTTTCTTCTCTAAGCAAAGTCTTTCACTTTTGCAATTTTGAGACTGCAAAGGCTGCAATCCTGTTGGTTCTTGTGATGTGCTCAGGATGCTTTTTCTATTATCCTGTTCCTTGTTAGGAAATTAGATCTCCCCTTCTCCATTTTTGCAGTCTGGAATTTTAGCAGACCTTCCTTTCTAGCCAGAGCCACAACACTTGAAATCATTCTGTTAAGCTCTTTGCTCTTGATGCTCAATTAAATCTGGCTAGAAGCTCCCAACAGCAGGCATGCCACTGCTTCAATATTAGACTGCCTTGAAATTAATCTCTGCAAGAGTAATTAGTCTGCTGCCTTCAGTTCCAGTCTCAGGCAAAGACTCTGGATAATAGCAAAATGCAGACCAACTTTCTGCCAAAGCGTAATGCACATGATCTGGCTTCCAACAGCCAGTACAATCCTTCTTGCCACTGAAAACCTCCTGAGCTTGGTATTCACCAGTAGCATTTCTATCAATATTCCAAACTGTGACTGGAATTTTCCACCAAGTGTGGTTTAAAGCTTTTAGCTTCTTCGGCTATCATCTCCAAATCTTTCCCTAGTCTTCCCATAAGCCAATTTCAAAGGCCCCTGAACCACATGATCAGGTGTAGTCACAGCAATGATCCCACTCTTGGTACCAAAATCTGTATCAGTCAGTGCTTACTAGAGAAACAGATCAAATGCAAAATATAAAAATATACGCAAATTTAGAAGATTGGCTTACAATGGCTTCCCATAGAGGCCGGTGAGGTAGATTGTAAAATGTCTGTGTTCTGGAGATCTGAAGGACTCAGTGGAAGGTCTGGAGCTCACTATAGTCTGCCATGTGAGCATCTATCCACAGGGCAAAGGACCTGTGATGAAACCCTAAAAAGCCCATGCTGGAAGGCTGGAGTCAGCACTGGAAACCAGAGGAAAACTTCCAAAGTGAAAGTGAAGATGGAGCTCCTCTAAAGAAGCATGCTGCAGCTCCTTCTCCATATCCCTTTTATGCCGTTCTGGCAGCAATCCTCCCTAGCACGAGTCTTCCATACCCAGAACTATACTGGCTCAATTTAGTCGGGCATTTCTTACTCAAGTTGGCACAATCAATTTACTATCACAGTGAACCAAATATTATAATTAGTTAACTATATGTCCTGCTCGGAATACTCAGTGCCCTCTTCGGTGTATTTACTGTTCACAGATGTTTCAATATAGAATGATGCAAAATGTGTGCTACAAAAAGTGACAGGTTGCCGGGACCCTGACCCCTTTCATCACCAAGCAGATAAAACGTTTTCAGTAGCTATCAACTTCCTTGAGACAATGCTCCCTCCCACATCATTTGACATTCTCCACTTTCTTTCTCTCTCTAAGCCTTCCTATAGTGTCCTCATTATGACTTTTCATGGACCCAGGACAAGATCTAGATTTAAATACTTCACATGCCTCCAAACATCCTTGTATCCTCTGACCACGTAATGATAAGCAAGGCAGGCTTGGTTTTGCTTCCATGAACACACATTTCAGCTTCCAGTCATATACAAAGAAAAAAAAAATCTTGCTAGGTGTTACCAGCCTGTGAGTATCAATGGGAATTTAAATATTAATAAAAGGGGTAATGATTGCCATACTAGTGCAGCAATAGCCATGTCACCCATCTTTCCTTTTTTTTTTTTTTTGGTACTGGGAATCAAACTCATGACCTTGCACTTGCCAGGCAGTGCATAGCTCAGGCTTATGCTGCTGAGCTAAATCCCCAGTCCCATACCCATCCTTTCTAACTAGCAGAATTTTGAGCTCCCTTCATCATCTTAGCTAGTTCTATTGGTAATTCTTTTCAAATTACTTGGTCCAAAACTTCTCATTTGAATCACTAATTGTTACGTTTGTTATCACATGATCTTTCCACATTATTTTTTGACACCCTTTACTAACATCCCAAAAGCCATTAATCACTCATATGCATACAGCAGCTCTGTATTACTCCAATCCTCTGTGACTCACGTAAAGATGGGCCTTGTTTTTCTGTCTGTGACTCTTTCTCACCTAAGCATGAAAATATGTGGCTTGTGAACACCTGTCTCATAGAATCCCTCATAAATTCCAGTTTCCTCTGCTCGTGATTATAGCTGTTGCCCACATGCAGCTGAAGTTATAGGCTTTGATAGTAAATTCAGTAGATACCGTCACAAAAAGCGTTTCTGATTCAGTTTGAACAACAGCTAAGAGGCATTATCCTTAAAGTTTCACACTTTGTACATGAGTAGTATATTCATGTTTTAATGAGTCTGTGTGTCAGGAAAATTATTTCACTTTTCTAAAATAATTTATGAATATCCTTTAGAGACTGAAAACCAAACGACTTACCCATGACTTACTGATGTTTTTAAAGCTGTGAGGATCAGTCTTGGGGATGCATCCTGAGATGAATCTCAGACTCACCTTCTCAGCCCTGTATGCTATGGTGTTTAATGCTGTGTGATCCTGTTTTGCCTTCTTTGAGCCACTTCAGGTTCAGTTCCTCAAATTACAAAGTACAAAGTGCAATGGATTCATCTTAATGCCCAAGTAAGTCCTAACTACAGCAGAGCAAAGGGGAAGCCGTAACTGACACCCTTAGTTCAGTCCTTTTACACACATAATTTTTCATCCTTTCTAATTTTAGAATCTTTAGAAGAAAGAACCAAGTTTTCATGGCCACTGTATATCTTAGGATTCTTTGTATAGACTTGAAAAGTTATTGCTGAATTAATTCCTTTTGGTCATATTATACCTACTAAACCCAATTTATCCAAATTAAACATTACCAAATGTATTTGCTATCCAACCTAAAACCACTTAGGAAGAAATATTAACTCATAAATAATTCCAAAATACAGAGCCAATTGTTTTTCTTTTATAATGAAATGGACTTTCCAACTCTTTATTCAGATGTTTGATGTTGTATAGGCACTGCTTTCAAAGTCACTGTCGAAGCCTTGGATTATGTTACCAGCCCAAAACAATTCAGTTAGTGTAACTCATTTGACATTAGACAAAGAATGAGCTATCAGCTCCTGGAGCTACTTCTGAGCTACTGCTGCTAGAGGGATATAACAGAAATATAACAATGACCAGGTATACTGAACAATGGGAGGATTTATTTTTGGTGGAAACTTTTTAAAGGAAAATAGATTTAAAACAACAGTCTCATCAGAAATAAATAAATCAGTATATCTGGCAAAGGAAACTGGTTTTCACAATTCTTAGAGAAATAAAAAGCTTAAGCATCACAATCTTTGTAACATTTTGCAGACTACCTTGGAAGGAAACAAAACTTCCAGTGGAAACCAAAATGTGTAACTTTTCCACATAGAAATGGTACTTTGACAATTACCAGAGATAAAAATTGGGCTTAGTAATAGATATTCTAAAGCAAAATATAGACATCCTGGGAAGTGTGTAAGCTGAGACAAAGTAAGCTATAATTCAGAGGAAAATTCTCCCAAGTGAAATAAAAAACATCTATAAACATGATGGCCCTGTGTTATCCCTGCCCTATCTTTATTGAAGAGATAATGGACAACAGCCAGAAAAAGCAAGTTATGTATTTTAGGCCAGTGCCCATCGAAAACCACATGTTTTCCTCAGTAGAATACATGGATTCGGCTTTATTAGTGAATGCTTTTGTTGACTACAGAAATCCCTAAGCTAATAAAACTTTCTGGCTATTATAGGTGTGTAATGGACTGGTTAGGACCATGGAAATATCTAGCGCTGGTTTCAACGTGGGTGGAATTGAACAGTGCCCCTTAAGGATTTCTGTCTGAATGAGCCTATATGTTTTGCGATGTAACACATTATAAAATTTTGACCTCAAACCTTCTTCATTTTATCGATAGGTGATCCCTCAGTCCCTGCTTCATTAATAAAGGCCAGAAATGATCATTTTGAAGGAGTGTGAAGAAGCGGTAGCATAAAATTTTTCTACAGCATCAGGAAAAGAAGTTGTGTAAGTTCTAACCTGGAGTCATTGTGCTGCAAAGAAAGTCCAAGAGGAAGGTAAGTAACAGGACCTAGCCTTGGCTTGTCTCTAGTTCTACGAGATTGTCTAGGTCTCTCAGTTGCTGGTAGAATAAATTCTTCCTTTTCCCTTACTAGTCACAACAGGCTGCAGCTGTGAGCCTGAAAGACCCTTTTAGTCAGTGCATGGTTGGTCCACACACTATTGGGAAACTGAGATAATTCAGTAAAGAGCTCTCGAGAAATAGCTTCTTACTTGGATTTCCAAGGTCCTCCACTGCATGAGGTTAAACCAGGTTATATGGCACTTGAAAGGTTAAAAAAAAAGATAATTGTTATCTTTATTTAGTGCCACCGAGTTGTATCAGGTCTCCCATCTGTAGTTCATTAAAACCTTTGAGAGAGAAACCCCATATTGGTGACACTTCCAAAAGAATAGCTGTGGAAATGAGCCATAATTCCAAGTGGATGAAGTTTGTATTGGTTCCCACTTGGGTACATGAGTAGTATAGTAAAAATACTGATTTGAAATACACATGACAAAGTACTCAGTAGAGTGTTATGTAAAAATAATGCTTTTTTGCCACATAAAGTCTGCATTTCTGTTCTTCCCAAAACAGATCCTACATATCAACCCACTTGAATATTCCTTCAATAAAACTGAAACTGCTTGAATCTGGATATTTTAAAATATCTTTTTGAGATTATTTAAATTAGGGACATGTAACAAAAATGTGAAAGGTTTTTTTCATACTGACTACAGAGTCAGCATCTGAGAAAGGAGGGATATTTTTACCAGTTCCCTCTCCCATCTCATCAATCTTTTAATATGACAATAACTTCAATAAAATTTTCTGTCTCAAGTGACTTATAATGAACAGATTTAATGAGCTGACTCAAAAGACAAGAACTTGGAATCAATAATTTAAAAACTCTTAACAAGTCAAATGTGGTGGCGTGTGCTTGTAATCCCAGCACTTGGGAGGCTGAGGCAGGAGTATTGCCATGAGTTTGAGGGTAGCCAGGGCTACATAATGAGTTTAAGGTCAAGTTTAACTGCATAGTGAGACACTGTCTGAAAAAAAAAACCAAAAAAATTAAAAATATCATAATGGCAAAATATATCATTGATTAACACAAATCAATTGATAAAATTTTGACATTAATTTCTTCACCTTACACATAGGTGATCCTTTAGTCTTTTTGTTCAGAAATATTTATAATCATTTGATGCCCAGTGGCAATCATCTCACATCTCATTTTCTGCAAATCACATCCAATTAAAAACAAAATACAAAAGATTAACTAAGGACATAGTATGTGAAGGGATGCTTCAGTGTAGAGAAGCAGTAATAATTATGGTGGCTCTTGGTGAGATGGAGGGGAGTAGACAGTACCTAATGCAAGAAATAGACTGGTGTCAGGAAGAATATCTGGAGCAGAAATGAAAGGGTACAGAGAACTGTAGAAAAGTAAATGCAAGATCTCTAGTTGCATCATTTTCTGTGCTCATTTAGCTTGAGGTCGCACTGCCCTGGACACAAGAAGAATTCCTGAGCGCATGATTACAGTGCAAAACTTTGTAATATGTGATGTCTTACATAATATCCTTGGCCATAAAGAAAATATTCAATAAACTGTCTCTTATAAAGTAGAAAATGTGGGTATATTGTAGGTTCTCAGGAGGATCTCCTCTTGAGTCTCTAGTGATGAAAGTTCAAGGATGTTTAATTCTATCAGGGAAATGGTTGAGAGGTCTTGTCATATAAATTCACCGGCAGCAATGACATGTAAGGGAGGTCAAAACAAAGAACTATGCAGCCAGATACAGCACAGTGACCCAATGAGAAGCATTCATCTTCACAATAAAGTAGAAACCCCAAGAGAGAGATGATAGCCATTACTTTAGCAAGCTTTTGGGCTAAATCTAAACTCAAAAAGACATACAACAAAGACTGAAACTCCTTTTGCAAACACAGTTCTTTATGCTAGCAACATCTAGCTAGCTAACATGAAAATATAAATTATATTCCAAAATAGCCACAGAATCAATAAAGTATAGAGGAATTCATAGAGAATAAAATGATTTCTATAAGGAAAAAGGTAAGCATGTTTGCTACTCTCCAAATAAGCATTTCATGCTTATTTTGAAGAATTGATCCTTTAAAGATGTGAATCACCCTCAAGCTATTAATAAATGTAATTCTATCAATTAATAATTTAGATTTTTTCTTTTTGAGAAATTTAACATTAAAATATAAGGTCCCATTTTAGGAAATATCTTACATTGCCTTGGTCCTAGAGCAGACAAATGGATTTTCTTAGTTAGATTGTGCTATAAATATACTTTATGATGGATAAATTATAAAAAACATGTATTTATTTTTCATAGTTCTAGCAGTTGGGAGCCAAAGATCACAATAATTCTAGGTGTGGTGTCAGGTGAGAAGCAGGACTTTGCTCCTAAAATGGTGCTTTGTGGCTGCAGTTTCTGGAAAGAAGAAATTGTACTTTCATGTGGTATAAGAGCTGAATAGCAAAAAAGAATCGAATTCCTCCATCAAATTTTGTTATAATAATATTAGTCCACTTATGAGGGTGGAGCCTTTGTCAAAATAACCTCTCAGGATGTCCAACTTCTCAGTCTTTGCCCTGAGAATTACATCTCAACATGAATTCTGGAGACAATAAAAATATTCAAGTCATAGCATGGACTGATTGAAGAAAATATAGAAATCTCAAGCATAATCATATAACTAGAAAGCAATGGAATAATTGTTTAAGTCAATATTATTGGTAGACTTTTTTTTTGCTTGTATGAGAAAAAACCAATTTGATCCTTCCCTAAAATGCACAAAAATATTTTCAGGAGCATGGGAAATATAATGTGAAAGTCAGGACTATAAAAGAAGAAAATATAGCATCATATATTTACAACTCAGTGGCTAATGAGGACTTCTTAGATAAAACCTCAAGAATAGAAAAAGAATCAAAGAATGCTCATTTTGATACATCAAATTGTGTGATTTTTGTTCAACACTTGGATAAACTTATGCATGAAAAAGAGAGTAAATACTCTGATTACATATAACTAATAAGAAAATATGGCTAGAACATAGAAAAGTTCCTGTAAATAAATTTTGAAAAATGAAAGACAGAGCTCCAATTTTAAAAAAAGGCAAAGAAAATGAACAGTAAATACGTAAAAAGTACTGGAAAATAAGTGAAGAAATAGCAGTGGTCTTTATGGATCAAAGATGCATAAATTAAAATGACAGATTATCCAGGATACATACATTGAAATGGCAGTGGTTTACTACTTTGTACTTAATAAAGTGGCAAAATTTTAAAAGGCAGCCTAGGTTATATTTAGATAATAAGCAATACACAAATTCTACTCACTTAAAACAAAAAATATTACATTTTGCTCATTCAACTTGTGTATATCTGATTAATGGCTCAGTCTAATGTATTTCATCTTCTCTTCAGCCTAAAACTGGTGGTGTTTCCATAATCTAGAATGTTAGCAGTTTCAATGCCAAAGAAAGAGAGCTGACATTTAGACATCAATTCTCGCTTCCTACCCTGCATATTCTATATTTTGAAGCAAATTGACAGGCACATCTAACTTTAAGCGATTGAAAAGTATAAAATCATTTTATTCCCAGAAAGAAGAAAATAAAAACCACTGGAGAACATCAATGCTTATCCAGTCAAGTGGTAATGTAGTATTTGTTATGGTTAGGAATCTTCCAACAGGGATGGGAGTATAGAAAGATGCTGATATATTCAGCCATTCTTGTTCTTGGTGTGCAGCTCAAATAAATCCACATGCAAAACTGTAAGAGACCATGTTCCTTCATGTAAGTTGCATGTAAGTTCATGTGAAATGAGGGGCTAGTGGATATTGTGTCTCAGATTGGCACAAACAGATTGCAACCTGTGCGTCTGTCACTGAAGATGGCTAGGAAGCAATGTTAGGGTCACACTAGCTCGTGTGTCATGCAGCAGTCAGATACAATGCATTAGATGTTTGCATGCCAAACCTGAAACATAATGTCAACAGTAAAACAACTGGTCACACATGGCATATGACATTAGGAAATCATTCAAAATCACAGTATATATTTTAACATCATCACTACAAGAAAATGTGCCTCAAATATATTGGAATTTTTGAGTACAGAAGGTCTAGCACTGAGTATACAAGTAAATCAAAGCCGGTCTCTGTACATGCAAAGTGAAGGTGATTGAATTATTGACCTGTATTTAAAATTCACCAAAACAAAAAATTTAAGGAAATTATTCCATCTAAAATTTTAAAAAATCTCTATCAAAATATCATTGCCTTAAGGTTCTTCACAGTGTCATAGAACACCTTTTGGTTTTGTGAAATGAATCCACAAGTTCATAGAAAGAACAGTAAAAGTGCTAATACTCAGTGAGTCAAGTTTGGCAAGGACTGGAACCAAGGAGGAGGGAGAGAGATGAACATACTTTGTCCTGTAGAGGTGCAAGTACTAACTGTGCTGTGTCAGCTTGATGGGAGTAAGAAACGCCTAGCAGGTTATTATTAACCTGCTACAGTTAGTAACGCACAGTTGTCTGCGTGTCCGTGGATGACTGACAGGGAGGTCAACAGCTGAAGGTAGAAAACCCGCCCCGCTTGTGGGTAGTAGCAGCCAATTATTGTGGATGTAACCACTCCATAGGCTTGGGTGCAATTTTTAAAGGAGGAGGAAGGTGTCTGCTTTGAAGAGCTCCAGTCTTCCCCAGTGCGTATGTCCTCTGCTGCTGTCACCTTCTGACACCGGTGTTTGGATCTCCAGCCTTTTTGGCTTTCCAAGGTAGACGCACATCGGTGGTGTTCCAGGCCTTTGACTTCAGTGCTGCTTCTTCAATCGCTGTTGCTCTGTGGTTTTCATCTTCCCGGGCTGAGCAGCTGCTGGATCCTGTGTCTCTCCAGAGTGCAGCCATTGTGGACTCGCCTGTTTCTGACTCTGGAAGTTTACCTAATCCACCCTCTTGCATAACTGGACATACATCATGCATTTCCTGTTGATTCTTTTCCTCTAGGAACTCTAACTAACAGGAGAGTGGTGTTGCCACTTGGCAAAAGCTCTGGAGGCCAGTGAATCAGGGCTCAATGAACAAGGAGAGGTAGAAAAGAAGGGGAAGGGTACCTCAGAGTTCTGGGAGGAATGGGGTGCCTTCTAGGGTAGTGGTATAATACTCTGTTAGACCACACCAGAGATACGTAGAAATAATCACCAAAACCCTCAAGAGTACAATTTGGACCTCAGTAAAAGAGGATCTAAGTTCTATTAAACTCAAGTATTATATTGAACTTATAAGTCTGGACATATTGGAGTATGAATATTTAAAATAAACATGCTGGTGCATCAAGTAATATTTTATGTATTATGTATGTGTATATATTTGTGTATGTGTATATACATATATGTATATATATACACATACATACATATACATATAATATAGATATCACACATATACATATAATTCATTCCTCATCATATGACTATGTATTGTGTATAAACTGGTCATTGATGCAACTGAACAAATGCTTCAGTTAATTCATATTGATCTTCTCACTCGATGTGAACATGTAGTCATTATTGGAGAAACCTTAGCAATCAGTCCATTGCAGATCACAATAATGGCAGAAGAAGGATTCAATCTTTTCCTGAGTATATAAATGCCTAAGTGCAAACTGGGTGACTGTCTCCAGATTAGTACTTCAGAAAGGAAGAAGGAAAGACAGAATCAAATGCCACTGTCAGAGAAGATGATTGGTTTAACTCATTTTTTATGTCAGAGTATTAAGAAAGAATCTCAAAATCACACTGAGGTTGAAATCTTCAGTGACAGGAAGAATAGTGCCATGATTAACATTAACATGGAAACATGGGAACAAAGAAAAGAAGCTATTTGGAGAAAAATATTATAATTTTCATTTTTGAAATAAAAATCATCAATATCGGAGACTCAGAGCATTCATAAATCAGGATGATAGTTGAAAAGATATAAGAACCATGCAGAAAGCAATTCCTGGTGAATTGATGAGCTCTAGTCTTTAGATACTGGTTGCTGCAAAGATTTTGGTATTAAGAAGTGGGGAAAGAGTCTCCATTAAAGCAAATATGCAATTTTTTAAAACTAAATATGTAATATATAGCTCTTCAAAGTTAGTGTTAATGGCTTTAATATATACATATGGAAAGAAGTGGGGTAGTAGAAGGATAATATGGAACAGAAGACATTAATTTCACCTGAGTCAACCATCAGTCACCCTCTGGCAAAGAACTCTGCCTCTCACCCTCAGTTTTCTGAGCTATGAAATAGAAATAAAGATTCTATCATATCTCCCAGGGTTGATAATTACTCAAATAGAGACAAAATCTAATGTGCTTTCCCAGGAAAATGAGATATACAAATATTAGTTCTTGATTTGATTATTAATTTCCATGCGGTATTTATTCTTTTCAATGGACTGCAAGATCCCAGGACTGCTCACCATATGTTCCAGAGACCATTCAGTAAGCCAAATCTTCCATAATGTACTGCAATTGATGTTGTCTATTATACCAGATTATAAAACAAATAGATATTATATGGTATTCCTTTGTGTGTCTCTATAACTACTATGAAAATTGTCTTTAGCAAAGAGATATCTAGAAAGAAAATGTGGTTAAGGAAGCATACCTAGGCAATAAAGGGTGAGTTGTCTTGACTCTTGAACCAAAATATAATCATAAAAAGATCTATAAACACTTGTATAAAATATGAAATATATTTTAGATTTTTCACTCTACACTTTAAAATTCTATTGACAGTTTCAGTTGAAATCATGTTTCAACAGGTTTTTGTGGATCTTTGGAATGGAAGACAGTATTATATTTTAGAAATAAGTATGCTTGATCAAGTTGATTTTTTAAAAATCTAACATATGTTAGGTAATGACGCTTGCTGAAATTGGTATTTTTAAAACTAACCATACAACAGATAATGACCTGTGTCTTAGAATGAAACTAAGTATAACAAGTGCTTTTAGCAGCCACAAACTACAGAATTTACTGTACAATGTCTCAGGCATTATGTAGAAGAACTAACAATAATAATCTTAATAATGATATCTACTTAATTAAGTGTTGGTGGGGTTATTTTAAGTAATGATCACACACTTCAAACAAGGAAAGATATAACTGCAACATCTGACAACTGGAAACTATTACCTTCTACTCATAAGAATTTCTTTATATGACCCAAGTGGTCTTGCTGGGTCTCACTCCTCCATGCCATCTCAATATTCAGTACAAATCAGGACCATATTTTCTGTTTAACCTCAGACAAAATGGCTTTGCCTCAGCGCTCTAGGTGGAATGCATTCTCTTTGTTCAATGGAGACTTTAAGCACACTCTACCATGGTTTTCTCATGCTTCATTTCATCTAACTTGACATCTTAAAAAAGGACATGTCTCCAGTAAAGTTGTTCCTCTTCCTCTAGAATTAGCTGGATTCTTCCTTCTTGATGTTCCTTCCTGGCTTTTATTTTATGTTTCTTTGTGTCCGTCTCTCCTATAAAATAACAAATTCCTAGAGAATCGAAACCATGTGTATTATCGTGTCCCCAATTAGCATGCTTGCATATGATAGATGATCTATCTATATTAAGTGAAGACTAACTATTTAGCCTTTAAATGGTAGAGAATCCATGCAATCTTCAACTCACAGGTATATTCATTCATTGTTTACTTTCAGTAAATCCCAATACATACTAAAAATAATTATGTAACATTTATTCTTTTAGCTATGTGGAACCATTGTACCAAAATAATAGAAGGAAACTGAAAAGCTTTATGTTCAAGGAAACATTTTAACTCAATGTGTAAAGCACATAAGGACAGGTTGTTCTGCTCTTGGTTAGTATTCACTTCTACTCCATCTTCTTGCAGTGAGTCAAGGTATATAAGATGAGGACAAGGTTGTTCAAATAAGTGTTTCAGCTCATTGTGTGCGTATGACACGTAATCAATCAGTCAATCAATCAATAATCCATTCGGAGGTCTTGCAATGATTTCCCACAATTTGCATTTTAGTATTTGTGAAACTCAGAAATTTCCATCTCTGTCAGTATATAAGAACTAATCAATACCTGGCTTTACTCCTACATCTGCTTCAGTTTATTACGCTGTGGAGGTATTCAGAGTATCAGGTCACCTCTGTCATGCTGGGACTAATCTCTTTCAGAGAAAACAGTGGTAGCAATAAATGGCTCAAATATTACATTTAAATGTGCATAGCCATTAAAATTTTATTTTGGAGATAGTCTTTAAAACTATGAAATTTTGTGAAATGTTATATATAAGCAAAATTGCAAAATATTTCAACTGTGCCCAGTCCCTTATGTCTTCAAAACAAAAAAGGGAGTAAAGTACAGTGAAAAAGAATTTCCTTGAATTCCAATATCTGTCTTAGTCATATTCTTATTCATATTAAATTTATATTAAATTATATTATAATTTAATATAAATTTATATTAAATTCATTAAATTTATATTAAATTCATATTAAAATTATCGGTGTCTTATAATCGACACCCATAATTTTAAGGAGGAGAAGTTTCTTTGGTGCACAGTTTCAGTCCATGATCATTGAGCTTCAAGGTAGAAGGTGGAGTAAATGTGACCAACTGTGGCTGCCAGAAAGCAGAGAGGGGAGAAGCCTGGTACAACAGGACAACTTTCCATCTTCCACCACAGTGACTACCTCCAACCAAACTACCTAACCTCCTAACAACACAGGAAGCTCCTTAACTCATCAGTAATGAATCCCTTGATGAGTATACAGCCTCGTGACCCAGTCACCTAAGACTGATCGTGATCATTCCCAGAATATCAGGCCTGATCCTTGGTAGTGTGGGGCTTATATGGGATAAACAGGCAGGAAGTACAGAAGCAGAGTATTTGACTGTCTTTGATTGGTTCCTAAAATATGCAGCATAGTGACAACCTATGCATCACGGTGACCAGCCATTTCTAGAAGACAGTAGTAATAGGAACTCTTAGCCAGGCACAACTGAAGTATACTGGCTTGAGGGGTAGGTACATTTTCTGCTTCATTTTCCCACTGTTTTACTTTCCCTGGCAAGTCTTTGCTGGGCATGTTATATGTGATCTTCTGAGACAAGCCCCAACTAGAAGCAGTAGCATTCAGTGGCCCTAGGATGGCCGTAGCTAGCTAAGGTCCTCAAGACTGAAATTTTTCTGCCAGGAGTTTGAAGGAGGTAATCTGTTCTAGAAGAGTTATTTTTCACTTTAGTGGGTGGAGATCCTGGTAGGTGACACAGATGCCGAAGCCTGACCTGGCTACAGGGCTACAGGTGCCAGCACTGCAGCTTGAACTTGCAGAATATATGGTGGCTTCAGATCTGGCTCTGATTTACATGAATCTTGTGGGAGTACTTACTTGGTGAAGTTTTTCTGGCTGGGGTTGATGTTTCAGTCAATCAGACCCCTGGAGGAGGTGGGGTGGGCCACAGAACCAGGTTATTTTGAGTGCAGATTTGGGATCACTGGTGGTAGGTTTCCCAATAGTATCAGAAAAATGATTTGCTATGCAGACCATCCCTGCAAGAGAATTTTGGTCACAATAGTTTTGTCTAAGATGACCACAGCATATCTAATCTGTCAGACTCTGTTCCTCACAGAGCTGCTTAAGTCTGGTCAGCTTGAGAACAGTGCATCACTCAGTTCCAGGCAGTCACGGTCTAGTGGGCCCGGCTTGGTTGGCGGGGACATGGCAGGACTGAGTGGTCTGCGGTTATTCAGAAGGTCTAGTACAGCATGTGGCACCTGGAAAGTGAGGTCTCAGCCTAGGATGAACTTGGCAGTTTTGATCAGAAGGACAGTGGCTGTTAGAGCACAAAGGCAAAGGGTAAGAAGCAGCCTTTGGTGACTGATAGGCCACCAGGCTCTTAGAGGCTGATCGTCTGAGTAAGCATCTTTGTAGCCACATGTAATCCACAGGTTTGTGTCTCTTCCCTATATACCTTGTAACCAGTTTCTGCTCATATTGCTTTCTAGAAGACATCCTGGGTGTCATTAAATAAAAGTGCAGTGCTATTTTGTGCTGGGAAGCTAGTCAGATATGAAGTTTTCTTCAAAGGGGGTAAACAAGTTTTTGAACCTCTGAGAAGTTGAGTCTAGGTCAATTGACTGTCCAGTCCAGAACTGGGGTCTTTCCTGTTAAGGTCAAAGAGGGGATGATCACAGGAGCCAACTGAAAGCAGAAGAAGGCATTCTCTAGGTTAGGGCAGGTATACCAGCAGACTGTGGGTGGCAGAAGACTGACGCAATGTATATGGAGTGTAATAGAAACAGGGAACTGTAACAGGGAATATTTACCTGGGCAAATAAAGTACACTTGTGTGTGTGGGGAGGGGGGAGGGGGCATTTTCTGTTACACTGTACCCTTCTTAACTTCCAGGAAAACAAATGCCTTACAGATTTTCTGTCAACGCTTCACATGGTGTACATTTCTCATAACTACTTCACAGATCAAGGATCATAGATATTTAACATTCTCAGTTTTATTCCAAAGTGTTCTTAGTAATTAGTAAATGTTTCTGAAAATATCAACAACTTAAAGTATTTCCTTTTCCATATGTCATATTTTAAGGTACATGACAGGAACATTCACACATATGTTATCTTCTATTATTAAGCCACACTCATTTTCTGAAGAAACAAAACCCCTTTTGAGAAGCCACTAAAGGTCTACTACCTGTGTGAGGACACACCTTTCCCTTGAAAAGCACTCTTTTCTAGGAGAGATTACATTCTAACAATTTTTGATAACCCTTTAACTGTAAACATACATTAATGATGAGTGAAATATTCTTTTTAACAACTGTCGTTGGGCTCAAATTTAAGATAACCTTCTCTGTGACAAGAAAGGGATCTATGTACTAAGACTGTTAACTGCAGTGGGCAGGGTTCATGTCCAGAAAGGAATAATGGGAGGCAAGTGCTTGACTCCTGCCTCGGGGAATGACATTAAAAGTACTCAGTGTAGCACTTGGGAGCTGAAGCCTCCCTTTCTCTGTGAATCCAGAATCCCTATTTTACAAAAAGTGGACAGGAAGGCTCCTGTCAATGTGAGGGTTATGCATTTGGAGAGATGTTTCCTGCAGAGACAGGAAGTTATGGCGTCCTTGAGTTGGACCAATCGGTCCACTGGTTTAGTGGCTACAATTTTGTTTTTCCTCATATTCTTCAGAATGAACAGCACTTTTAAATGAAAAGACTTGGACAGGACCTTTGGAATGAAATCTTTTCTAGAGAAAGAAGGTGAGGACAGAGGAGAAAAGAGCAATAAAAATATAAAAGTAAGTCATACAATCACCCCACATGAACAAGTCTGTACAACTACAGTCCAAAATATATGTATTTCCAAAGTTAAACACAAGTAAGATTGACTGTTTCAATAAAGCTTCATTTATAAAAACCAGTGATGGTTCAGATTAGATTCACAGGCCATAATTTGCCAATGCCTGACTTAAAAGGACTATTACACCAACTCTAGCAAGAAGGTGGTGAGGTTCTAAATGGAACCTTAGCCATTGTAATTTCCATGCTACTTTACCCCCACTTTAAAAATTGAAAATATATACAAGATTGTTTTAAAATGTCTAAGATTACCACAAAATAAGTCCCCAGAAGTTAAAAAATGGAAGAATGTGTCTAGAGAGGTAAGCAAATATTAAAACTAATATTTGATAATTCCAAGTGAATTTTATATTACCATACAATATCAGAAAACTAAGCCTTGAGTCTGTTCAAGGTGACAAAATTGGAGTCTCCAAAGTAAAAGGAGGATTCTCCAACACACAGGATAAACTGGGATCCAGTAAACTTGCTGATTAGAAAGGTTGTGAAGCTTGGAAGCTCTGCACACCTTTTGGTAATCACAAATACCTGAAGTGGTAAAGTCTAGTTATGACCATTAATGGTGATGTATCAACTTAATTGGATTAAAATATGACAGAATAAGTGTACAACACAACTTTGAGTGTGTCAGTGTGGGTCATGATGTCATGACCTTGGATAGTATATGTCTATAGGCACTCTCTTTAGGGCATTGCTCCGCTGATCTGTTTCCTAGCTGGTATAAATTGCACGTATATTTGGTCTGTCATATCCTCCTATTTCTGCCTTGGGGCAGCTGACCTTGGACTTTATCTCATGAAAAACTGAACCTCTGCTTAAGTTGTAGGTGTTGGGTATTGTGTCACAACAATAGGAAAGCTGACTAATGCACTGGTATTTAGAGATCTGGTTTCTTAGTTAAGAAAATTAAAGAGCTACCCCTAAAATACAGTTAAAATGGAAATAGATCAGCCTTCTCAAACATTCTTTAAGCCTGATACTATAGCCTCTTAACTGATAATAAAGAACTTCCTATCATATTTCCTTCTCCCAATAAATATATCCACCAGTGTACCTATTATCATATTTTGTTTCTAATTTCTGGTACTCAATAACAAATATTTTGCAAAAAAAAATAAGGCTTGGATGAAAAGCAAGAAAAAATTAAAAAGCAGTGGAAGGTAGATGTCAATATTGATTTTACAAATGCAGATTTTAAGTTGTATATGCATATATATATATATATATATATATGTATAATCTTCTACTGTATTATTGTATAGTTTGTTTCTAAGTATCTGGCCTAACCACTATCACAGAAATGCATCTGTAACTCTGCACTGTTAAATAATTATAGATTTATTTCTGAACTACTTACTGTGATCAATTCCATTAAAAATAATATTTTTCCACTTATATTTTTGGCTCTGATCTCATGATAAATTAGTTTATTGATTTATTTCCTTACCTACCTAATCTGAAATTGTGTCAATTTTTTCTAAATATCTCTTCATTTAGAGTTATCTGTGATAACATTTTAACTCTTTAGAATTTTGTAGTTCATAAAATGACACAATACAGTATACAAATTGATAGATACATAATTAGCAAAAAATAAATTCCTCAAAATGTACTTGCCCAGAATTTCTATAAAAGAGGATAAGTGGTAATATGAAATCAAAGATAACTTTCATAAATGGAGAAGGATGATATAGATCATATTACTACAGTTTAAGACTGCTCCTTATAGTGAAGCAGCATTTGCAACATCATTGAAATGACTGCAAATTAAACTTGCTTGAATAAATGGAAAAGACAATGGTACATGTGTTCATTAATATTTATTATTCCTTGGTAAAATGAGGACCATCTAGGCCATTTCCCCAAGATTTGCTAAAATAGTTCTTTGAAAAAGTGATCCATTCCTTTAAAACCTATTTAAAAGACTAAAAAAACTTATGGTTAAAAATGTTTTCTTTGTTTCATATAATTCCATCCAGCTGCAATTTAAGCTTCTTTTAGTCAGTCTGTTCTTTTTCTTGTTTTAATTAGTGTTCACAAAAGATATTCTTACCATAGATTTCTAAGGCACCAAACTTCCACTCAAGAAAACTTGCAACCTAGAATGTGAAAGAACTCAGAAGCAACTCTGAGGACAAGATCGTGTTTGCATTACATGATTTTAAGTAAAAAGAGAACAAACGGTCATAAACGTCTGCTGGGAGAATCAAAACATTTTTCAAGAAACTATACAAAATGTCTTCTATTTTTAAAATGTCATAGCTCATATCTCATAACAGGAAACAAATTTAAAATGTGAAACCTCTAACGAGAATCTACAATGCATTAATTTTTAAAGACTGAACACAGAATTGTTTGAAACTGTAATTTCCAGAAAAGGAGTTACCTCTGTGATGACTGCAATATTCTTTTCAAATAAGTTTTGTGAGTCTCATATCTTACTTTTCCATATTTAGGTGGCAACTGGCAAGAACTGTAGTCTTTAATACTCAGGAATTAATTTAAAAGAACAGACACTGAAGTTTTGATCATAAAAATGGCAAAATTCAGGTCTTTACAAAGACTTGGAATTTTTACTTTCCTGAGAAATAGTTCAGTAATTATAATTTCTAAAGAACAATTTTAAGTTATGGAATATTAAGCACACTTTTGCTTAAAAAAGGGTTTCTTAAAATAATGCCCTCATTACAATATAAACAAATGTCATACAAGCCATACTTAGGATGCTCAAGATGTGTGCATTTGCATTTTTAATCTTATCCTTGCAGCAACTCTGGAAAATAGGAGTTCTCTTATCCATTTAAAAGATGAGAAATTGCCGAATTGTAGAAATTAAGTAACTTGACCATAGTTACAAAGACAATGAGTAACTATTCAAAATTCAAATATTGATAAATGTGTCTTATTTCCACTCTATAAAAGCAAATATACTTGGATTAAATTAGGTTCCCAGAAACATAGACTCTATAATATTATGCAAACATATTTAAATATAATTATACTGTGAGTGACAATGTGAGATTTGTGCCTTGAAATATTAATTATGAAGGGGTTCTATTTCACAATTAATGACAGTGTTTTCACTGTTAATAATCCAGAACTTTAATTCTTATATACTAATTTACATAGTAACTTTATTCCAGTTTCTATTTTGTTTAATTCGACACGAAAATCCTAACAGAAATAAAATTTACACTAGAACTCAAGGAGAAACACTGTTTACCATATTGCTAGCCCAAGGCATCTCCTGATTAGTTAAGCCATTTCCCTTTGCCCTGAGAATACTCTCTGCTGGTAATGGTGAGCTGGCAGCACAGTATTTATTCCAAGATAACACAAGCATCACAACCCTCACCTTACCCCCAAAGTTTGCAAGATAATATCTAGCCTTTATTATTTTCACTTTGCTTTAGTACATTTATAGCCTTTTGAAACAAAACAAAACAAAACTAAATCTCCCTTTTTGTAGCATTCTGTTTTTAGTAGTATTAGTTGCATTAACAAAACAGTAATTCTTGATCACGTTGTGTTGTTTGGTGTTTTGAAGTTTAACACACACACAAAATATTAAATACTAATTATCATATACATTTTGGATACCTTAGAATAAGAGAAAATCTTCATTTAGAGATAATTCCAAAAACATTTTTTATAATTTATTTTCACATTGAAAACCATTCACATATGCCCCAGCCTTAAAAGAATGCTGCCGGTGAGCTGAAGTTTTTCTGAACAGAAAATTAGGCAAATATTAAACATAAAATCTAGGTTATAGCCATACTTGAGGAGGATAAGAGGACTTAGTTTTTCACAGGAAAAATTAGTCATGTTAATTAAAATGAATATTAGGAAAGAAAACAAAATATAATTGTGATGATATGAATAAATAAACCCTGAAGAATCTACCTTTGCAAGTTATTATGGATAGATGATAGAATGTGATTGTTTTTTTTTGTAGCAAAAGTCAATTCTGCTAGGGATAGTAAGATAAACACTCTAAACACTCTCAAGACAAATTCAAGTTGCTTCAGTGTCAAGATGCTCCGTTTTCATGCCTATATCTTGTAATATGAGTAATTACTTTGAAGATAACAATATGCAATGTGCTAACCATTGTTACTGTCTTACAATCTTATTTTGAAATTTTGTACCATTGTTTCTTTTCTTCAAAATAATAAAAAAGCAAGCACAACAACATAAAAAATTTTAAATATTAAAAAATTTGACAATATCAATATGCAATATCTACAAAACTTTTAGAATAGAAATAAACAAACATGTAGAGTTTATGTACCATGTCGCTAGTCCCAACATTTTATAGCTAAAAAAGTAGCAAAAAATTTTACAGCCTACAAATAGGTAATGACTAATATTGTGCTAAATTGACTTCCTGGTACATTAGTCAATTTCCCATTATAGGAACAGAATACCCTAAAACCTAAAACAGAAGTGTATTTTGGTTCACAGTTTCGGAAATTTCGGTTCATGGTCACAAGCTCAAACACACATGGCCTATTTGAATGGCAGAAGGCAGGGGAAAGCTACTCTTACTTATTATGGTGACCATGAAGTAGAACACCAAAAGGGGGCCTGGGGGCAAGAACATACTTTGTCTTGGTTACTTTTGTTTCTCATTGCTGGGACAAATATCCAACACCCAAAATGAAGGAAGGAAAGGTTTATGTAGCTCACTGTTTGTGGAGGTTTCAGTCCATAATCAGATGGCTCCAAGGCAGGGTGGGGTGGCACAGGGGCAATAATTCAAGGCAGCAGCCAGAACAAAAAGCAGAACAACCCTCTTCTCCTCCTGTGTGTTGT
Organism: Dolichotis patagonum; assembly: GCA_004027295.1. NCBI lineage: Eukaryota > Metazoa > Chordata > Mammalia > Rodentia > Caviidae > Dolichotis > Dolichotis patagonum. The sequence goes on along the minus strand of PVJX010008291.1, from coordinate 34,498 downwards.
ATGCAGGCCACTCCTCAGCCCCCAGAATAGTAGTAGCACTCACAAAATCTCTATGCCTTCCTCTTACACAGAATGAGGATATTTACAAAGTAAGGATCCTGCCTCCCTGCTGAATCTCCTACCTAAACTTCTAAACTGCTAAAGTTGACACAATGTATCAACCATAATATCCATTTGCTAGTCAAACCCCCAATGATCCTCCATTTCTACCAAGCCCTAGCTGTGAAGAGAGACTTTTTGAAGACATTGTAGACTTAAATCATAACTCATAGAAAATTATAAAGAAATACAAAATTGTATTTTCATAAATTAATAAAATGAGGAAGAGGAAACTTTAAAATTATCTATAGGAAGAGCTCAATTATATGTATACATACACTTATGGAAAATACAATAAAATACTAATAATGGTCACTCTATTAAATGTATTTTCTTATTTATTCATTCATAATTTTATCCTAAAAACTTAGATGGTTATGCATTACATTTTTAACACACATAAATCTTCAGAAATACCTAAGTTCTTGAGAGGTAGCACCCATAAAATAAGAGCCTTGGACACTTAACTCTAAGGTAGTGCTAAGAATATCTACACCATCTATTCCTAGACGTCTTTCATGTGGTTGCTTGTATCTACTTGCAATGACTTTGGTTTTTGCTAGATGGTTCCTGAATTATTTCTGCCTACCTCTATTTGGGGTACTTCTAGAAGGCACAATCTGACTGTATTCTTTCTTACCTACCTTGGAAGAGTTTTAGATGTAGTATTGTAATCTAGCAGACTCTTAAAGGGAATGGACTGGACAGAGTAGTTTTTGTTTGTTTTGCTTTTTAATACCAGAGATCGAACTCATGCTTGCACTTGCCAAGCAGGCACTTGTGCCGCTGGGCTAATCCCCAGCCTTAGAGCAGTGTTACGAGAATATTTCATAGGTTTCTAGCTTAAGAGGTATATCTTACATACAATATCTCTTTTAACTTGAGCAGTGACACATTTTATAGAAGAGGAGGCTGAAACCTCTAGGTAATGGTATGATTTACCTCTGTTACCACACTGACTGAGGCAAAATTTTGAGTCTATTCCTTGTGTTATATAAACTGAGATACTGGCTTGTCAGAACTTGAATAATATTTTAAGAAAAACCTTGTACTGTAAAGAAAGAACATAGAATTGTTCCATCTCTGTGTGTAGTAGAAAGGATTCTACACAGATATATATATATATGTATATATATATATATATATATATATACATATATATATATACATATATATATACATATATATATACATATATATATATACATATATATATATTCTTGAATGAACAGAAGTAGACACAGTCACCACATTTCCTTTTGTTTCATATATATACAAATTAAAGTAAAACATATTTAGATTTAAATTATTAGTTACTCAAACACATTTCATTTACTTTTCTAAATCCAAACAGGCTTGTGCAATCACGTGTACACAAAGAGGTATTTATTAATTTATCACCACAAATTCATAATGAGAATGCAATCAATTTTATATTATTGTCTTCAAGTAAGAAAAGTCACACACAAAATTGGCGGTGAAGGGGATGGTTACATTACATCTGTTAGAAATAAGAACTGAAAAAATATGGCTGTTTTTCAATGTACAGTGGAGCTCACTCTAGGTAGCATTCATGGCCATATCTAACATAGGCATATTCCAACATTTGCTGGAAAGATCACAACAAATTTCTTCTTGCCTAGCTTCTAAGCAATTGGTCATGTGCTTTCATATCAAATAAATGTATAGCATATTAAAAATGTTAAGTGTAAATCTACTTTTTTAATCAATGCCAAGAAGCAGCATTGGGCTTTCTCCAAGAAAACTTACTGTTAAGAGCAGAAAATCTTTGCCAGATATTCCAGAATGTTATTTTGCTGGTCTCAGGAATTAAAATTAAAACAAATGTCTTAAAGCTTTTCAAAACACTGTCCCAGGAAATAAAAGCCAAATGTTTGATTCCGTAAGTATTATGCAGAAATGCATTTGGCTGAGTTTGAAAGATCTCTACTGTGAACAACTGGAAAAGCTATGATTTAACAATGCTAAATAACTCTTCTCTGAAAATTAAAAAATAAATTCAAGGTTATTTACTCAGCACTATCCATGTTGAAAGAGAAAATGACCTTATAAACTTAAAAACGTCACATGGTAATTTTAAAATATACAATAATTTGGCATACACAGCTTTATGAATACATAAAATTAAGTCTATGCTTCACCTTTGATACTCTTTTCAAAGAACAAGTCAAAACAAAATATGACCCATCTCAACAAACAATGACTTTTTAAAGCTTCTTTACAAGAGCTATGGCTTAGAAAAGGAAAGCTATACAAAAGCGACCTTCCTTTTGTAGAGATCTGGACAGTCAGGTTAGTATTATTGTTGATTTTTGTATTAAAGATTAACAGTCAAAATCTAAAGTTCATATTGTTTATCAAGAACAAATGTTCTTAGATGTTTTTCAGACCTTACAGCTTAATCATTTCTTTTAAAAAAAAAACCCCCAGGTTTTAAATATATTTATTTGAGAACTGACTGCAAAGTTCTGAATCCCTGTGATTAACGTTTTGAGCTGAAATGTTCTTGGAAATGATTTGATCTCAGAAGTCCAGAAGAATCACCCACTGCTTTAGAAATAAATGCACTTCATACCCATTAACTCCGAGCACTGTACAAGAATGGAATGTGAGGATTTTGCTCCTCCAACCTGCTTGGGTCTTCTCTCCCCCTAATTTTTTTCCACCTGCATAATAAACACTAACAAAATACCAGCTAAATTAATTCCATTTTTAAAGTAAATGCTCTAAGACATCAAAAGCATGAACCTTTTCATGTTTTTAATATTTCGTGCTTCGTCCAATAAGGATGACCTGAAATAAATTCATGATGCATATTTATTAAAGAAGCATTCTATAAATTAGGAAGGAGTAAAAGTATCATTATTATGTTAATAGTGGTTACTCATGGTAGACAAATAAGTCCACAGGAAGTCTGAATAATTGACAGAAATTTAAACTTAAATGGCTAAACCTAGCATTTTGACTAAACCTAGAGCTGAAAATAAATTCACAAGAAATATTATAAATGAAGTATAGATGTATTAGGTTGGATTGCCTAGAAAGGAAGACTAATGGGAAAAGGAATCATTAGCTACTTTAGTAGTTGCTTGATAATTCTCTAGCAATCAAACAGTGCATCTTTTTAAAAATAAATTACTTATATCTTTGGAAATTTTGATACTTATGTGTTTGAAATTAATTAGACATAAAAAAGTTGAGGATCTGACTGTTTGTAAATACCATGTGTCAGTAGACTAATGAAGGTCAAAGAATAAAACTGAAAATAATTTGTGTTTATGAAATCACAATATTAGTACTCATTTTAAATAATTAATGGGCAATATGAAATTCTTCACCATTAAGAACATAAAGTCTTTTCCACATTAGAAATAAGTTACAGGGAGGAAAAATAAGGTAACCATTAAATTTGGGTAGACTATATGGATAGTATCCCAAATATAGGTGTTAAGAAGGCTGTCTTATTTAAGACTCTGTATTTTGAAGTTTCTTTGTGGTAATTCTTCAACTGACAAACTAACTAATAATGAATATTATTTTTGTTATGACTAAATATTTAGTAAAATATTTAGTAAAACTATTGATTATACTTAAATGAAGGTTATATCTGTGAATTATTTTCTTTTAAAGGTTGTTATTAGGAAAATGTTACATTTATGTTAGTTGTGTCTACAGGCCTTTAACCAAATAAAATAAAAGAGAAGAGCTTGAGTAAGAACTGCCAATGTGCAAGTGGAAACAGAAAGGAGTAGGTCTTGCTAAGGAAATCCATTTCACTCAAATTTTTACCAAAATTGGTATCACTTATAGAAGAGAAATCCTGTTTGTGTGTTTCGTCCAACAAAGGATAAGATTGTATCTCACAGTTGTTTTTTTTTTTTTTTTCAAAAGCTTTCCGTCTGTATTTCTCAGCTAAACTCTGGGAGCTCCATCCAGCCATAAAGATGGCATTTTTATTAACATCTGACCACAATCAATACTCAGACAGGTAGTCTTAAACTTAGCACTAAGGCAAAAGTATCTGTGAAGAATCTTCAGGTCCAGAAACATGTAGGAGAGATCATTAAGTAAGATCGTTCTTACAGGGAGCAGTTTGGGAAGCAATCAGAAGATTTACTATATTTTTTAATTAATTAGTAAAAAAGAGAAAGACACAAAAGAAGAGAAAAAGGCAGAAGAAACCTGACCTAAAAGCAAGTCTCCAGCCTTCCAGATGTGTATAGCAAATCAGTAAGCAGCACACAAAGGTCAGATAACTTCCAAACAGATGATACACTTCCAAATCCTTTTCAGACTTGGTCGCAAATTATAACATGGAAAGGAAAACTCCAGAGGGCTCTAGACATAATGAAGGAGAACAGTCAATAGAGTCACCCAAGGGAGTAAAAGTAGGAGAAAGTTCTTCCCCGGGGGGATATGTCAACGTTTCCACACATCAGGTTACAACTGCAGTGGCCAATTGACTGATCTCGATTTTCTATTTTTCTCTAGAAATCCATTTTTTATTTTTTCTTTGCACGTTAGATGATGTGAGAATGGGGACAAGATAATATTTCTCTTAATTTATAGATGAGGGGTCATAAGGAGAGGCATGCACATCAGTAAGAGATTCTAAAAGTTTAAGCTGGATGCTAAATTATGTAAGGAGTGGGCAGAAAAGAATGGGTAAAGGGACAAACTGTTGCACAGTCCCCCATGCCTATGCAGTTTTCATCCCTTTTAGCAACAGTCCACAAATATTTAAAGCGTCAGAATGAACATGATTATATTAGGAGTGGCGTTCCCCAGCATTGCTGGAAACTAGAGCAGGCCTGAGGTCAAGGAGGGGACAACACAATGTGAGTTACTTTTACCTGAGAAAGAAGGAATGAAGCACTGAGAACTGTCTCCAGTTACAAGGGAGTGGAGAGATATTTCCAACTCAAACTGGAAATTTTCAAGAAGACTAAAAAGAATTAAAAGTGTGCCCAGCTGGGAGAATCACAGTTTCCCCTTAAGATTTCAATTACATTATAAGATTTTCAGTAAACTGTCATAAAATCACCAGTATGAACTAACAGTTAGTTGATAATTTAAATTGCTTCCTATGATTGAGTTATTATCTGACTTTAATTCAGTTACAACAAAAGGTGTTTGATTCTAAATAAAGTATCTTAATGAATTTATTCACTTACTGTTGTCCCTTCAAAATTCACAAACTGAGAACAAATCAGAAAAAAAGCCATCCTCATGAGTCAAATTAGTGTTTGCTAGTTGAATTTTTTGAACACCTACTGTGGAAAACCATAGCCAGTGAAAAATTAGTGGAAGAAAGATGAGGAAAAAATTATACTGGCACATGTGGAAAAGCAAAATAACAAAAAATAGCTGTTAAAATTTGTTTCTTTGTTTCTACTGATTTTTGAATTTATCAATATACTTTTTCATTCCATTTGACACATCTTATTTAATTATGTGTTTCTGCATTTAAAATTACAAGACTTGCTCAGTATGTTCTTTTTAAATTTCATAGAAAACCACAGGTACAGATGGCCCATTAATAGCAATAAAAAGACAAATTAAAATTATGCAAAACTCTTGGAAAAGCAATTCATTCTACAGCGATCTCAAGGAAAGTGTCTATGTTTAACATCTACTGTGATAAAACTTCCTGCTGATAGAAGTTATCCTAAAAGCAGTGTTGTATCATTGGAATTGTGTGCTTTTGGCAAGAAAGACAGACTACCTAATTGATTGTAATAAACAATGTCACAAGGAGGAATCCAGCCTGTCAGATTTGGGTCCTAATTCCTTATGTTATCTGATAGATCATGATATTCAAAGCCACAAATTTGTGATTCACATATCTAATATCTCCAAATGAGTCTCTATTAAAGTCTATATTGAAGAAATTTGCTACTGTCTAGAATTATTCTACTGACTAATATTTCTGTTAGAGTATGGTATCATATTACCATACCATATAAATATTATGAGACATTTGTTGAATGAGGTCTTGTGATTCAGTAAACATCAATCCACTTTAAAACTAGACACATATGTTAACTCTCATCTTATTCTTTGTTATTTGTATGTGTTTGAAAATATCTTCTAATATTGTTTTTCCCCTGTAAAATAATATCAATTGATAACAACTTATTAAAATGTTGTGAGGTCTAATATTGCAGATGTGAACATACTTTTTTGACCATTTGAATGTGCATGCAAATATTAATTAGTATTTTATATCTAGAGGAAGAAGAGGACAAGAGAGGTAAACTGAAAGATGGAGTGCAAATGACTGCCATGTTAAGTTTTTTAGTGGCATAAGGAATCACAACAGTGAAACTTTATCAGTGGCAGAAAGGAGGAAAACTGGCAACAGTTTTCTGAAGAGTAATAAGTCAATGGAGAAGCAAATTGGAAAACACCCAATGCGGAAAGAAACTAAGAACATACATGAAAGAGATAATTTCAGCAAATGAATCATATCTTCAGGATGGTGTCTTGTCATAAAATTAACACAGGAGAGGAAAAACCAGGCACAATGCAGAATTGTGATTGATTATTCTACCGAAATTTATTTATCAGTCACCCACAACTGCACTCTTACCTATGTAAGTAAAGCAATTAAGGTCAAACCATACAAAACATTTCCCACTTCTGAAGTAGCAAGATAAGGAAATGTCATATTTCAGTGAAAATTTGTTTTTCAGATTGAAGGACCAAATATACTTCAAGCAAGGAATATAATCACATGACACTGGGTTAATAAGCAGGGATCTCCAAACTTTGGCAGCAGCTGTGTGATAATCATAGCATAATTAATTTTGAGAGAGAGACAGAGAGAGAGGGTGGGACAGAACTAATTTCTAGGATTAATTTTTTATCTTTACTGATATTTTCAAAGCATCTTAATTTATTGGAAGTTATTTGACGTTTGTGATGTGCAAGAATACTGAAATGTTGCATTTAGAACAACTTTCTGTTATTTTTATCATGCAACAATTGAGTTGCATTCTTGTACAAAATATATTGGTGGTAAAAATTTTAAGGTTACGTCATTCCTTTTGTGTATTCATAGCACAAAAAGTAACTATACTGAACACATTGATTTATAGTATTAATATAAAATTTCATTATTTTATCCATTTTCTCTTAGCTTTCAACTGAGAATCCCTTGAAAGATTTTCCAGGGATTAAAGATCAGCACATGGGAAGGACCTGGGTTTTCTTTTTTCTTTTTTCCCCACAGTACTTCTAAGTTAGTGTGACACAAGATTTCATTCTTCAGTTTTCGGGGATAACAGGAATCCACCTTGAAGCTTCATCACCATCCCAAAGAGATGAAAGCTCCTTGAGGTTAGTGGGAGATTCGTTTTTAAATTAGTTTGATAGCAGGGTAACTTGAGAAACGGCTCTGAATATAGTATTCGAATAAAGACACACAATGCCAATTTTGTTATTTGAACTCTAGTCTTGATGTGAATGGTACTGTGTGTGTGTGTGTGTGTGTACACACCAGAGACATTGGATAAAATATACATTTGCACACTTACTTTGTTTTAGTTATTTTGGTAGTTCAGGAAATCTCTTATTGTTTGTTTGTAAAATACTTGTGTGCACATTACTGCATAAATATCGAAATCAATGACCACCAAGAACAGATAGGAAGTAAACTCTCTATGTGCTTTTTTTCTAAATACATTCTTAAACTATACTTTCTTTATGTTATTTCTTCCACACTCCTCACTATACCAAATAAGAGTTTTTAAGAATGAATTTTAGAAGTGTAAAATAAAATAAAAAAATAAATCTCATGCATGCTGAAGAAAACAAAACTGGTTTCCCATCCCATACCACAGATATCTGCTATGGCTCAACTCACAAGGAATACAAGGAGTTCACATCCAGTGTAATTTCCCTGTCTTAGTCCATTTTCTCACTGCTGAGACAAAATACCCAACACCTGAAGTTAAAAAGCAAAAGGTATTATTTCCATTCACAGTCTGTAGAGTTTTTAATCTATTGTAGGCTGGTTGCAAGGCAGGGCAGCATGGGAGAGGGACATGGCAGAGGAGAAACAGTCCATGGTATGACAAGAAGAATGCTACATGCAGCAAGCAGCAGACAGGAAGCCTGCCTTTCCCTTTTAGCCCACCCAAGCTACTAGACTTTTAGGTAGTGTCACTGCAAACGATGTCAATTCCAATCAGCAGGCCAACTAATACCATATACCTTTAATCCCAGCGTTACAGGACATAGGTCCAGCCAACTCAGAAAAGGCCACCTATGAGGCTACGATAGACAATGGCTATGGGAAGGGGGGGTAGCTCGCCACTCATCAGGTTGGTAAATTACAGGTCATTCATAAAAATCTAACCAGACATCTTGTTGTCACCAGCTTGCTGGAAAGAGAGACAAAGTAAATCTCAGAGGTTAATGTTTCTCACAACTAGATTCTTCTTTTACTTTTTTCTCCAAGTAGGAATATTAAAGGACAGGAGATGCTTTTTTTCTGAGAAGAATGAAACATTGTAAAGGGTTTTGGAGATAAAGTAGATGGTATATGAATATTGCAGAGGCAAGAAATAGAATATAAAGAATCTCAGTGTTATTTGGCTGGATATGGCAAGCATTTAGGGTGGAGAGACATAAATTTGATTTTTAACAACATGTGTGTTTCTACAGAAATGCACAGATACATACATATGCATATAAATGACTCTAATATAGGTGAATATATGAAGAAGCATAGCTTTCATACAGTTTTAATATTGCTTGTATTTTCCCAAGCACAAGAGAAGCAATATGTACACACTCTTTGGCATCTCTGTCCCGGATTTTTGCCTAAAGACTTCGCCTACAATTGCCTCCCATCAAGATGCATTTACTCATATGTGGTCAAAGCGTTTCTGAATGATTTGGGTTTCAGTTTGGGAAATGACATCAACATACACCAGCACAGAAAACTGCGAAAAAGAAAGAAGAGAAGAAACAAAAAATAACCAGTAAGAAAAAAGCGCAATTATCCAACAGTGTGACTTGTCTACAGAGGATCAGGACATGGGTGGTTCCTTGTTTATTCCTCATTTCCTATTCATTAGAAAAATTGCTTGATCTATTTTCAGAAGAAAAGAAGTACATTTACGAAAATAATGAAAGAATTTATCCTAAGGGGAAAAGAAGAAAAAGAAAATAGCTTAATTCAAGGACAATGATTCAGATTTGGAGGAAACAGGCACTAGTGAACACTACATGAATGTATGATGAGTAGAAATAAATGTGGATTGTGTTACAGTGAACCTGTTCTTCTCTAATAGCATGCTATATACTAACACAGCTGGATTACATATATCAGCATAATCAACACTTTGAGAAAAATTACATTACAGTTTTCCTGCCAAAACATATATGCCTTTCCCTAGAGAAGTAAAATCCCAGAAGACCTTCATTGATTTATTCTTTAAGCAAAGGTGGCAGGGAAAATAAATTGTAATATTAACAACTGCCTCAGAATTCCCCTTAGGGAGAAAACTATCTTTGTTTAGGAAAATACCTTGATATTCTGCTTTAAATGTATGAGTCCTGAGGACATATTCTGAAAGGGTCCTAAAAAGAGAAAAAAGATGTATTTCTCTGTCTAAAAATTTAATAGGAATTTAAGAGAAAACATGAGCAGAAGAGAATAGAATGCCAGAACTTATCTCTTCTGAAGTAGAAGAAGAAGAAAAGAGAGAAGGAGGTAAGGATAGAAAGAGGTAGAGAGGGAGGGAGCAAGAGAGAGAGAGAAGAGAGATATGTAGGGGATTGGAAAAGAACAAAGCAACAAGGCAGGAAGTTAGAGACCCTGACACATTATGGTTACTGACACATTCCTTCTGGGTGGTTAATGGACAAAGGGATGTGAAGAATGGGGCTAAGAACCATTTGTGTGGGCGCCATTTTGGGGAGATGAGAACTGGATAACCCACTATGTAGGTTAGCACAATGCATGAGAGGTGAGACCTCATGGGAAGAAGAGTTCAGTAGAAAAAAGAAATGAAGAGATGCAGGAAGGAGAATGCAGACCTCAGATTCACTCTCTAGGATGAGAGATGGTTATAAACTTAAAGAAATTTTGAATCAGAGAACGCTTAAATGATATTAGTGTTGCTGTACTGTTTCGGACAACATTAGATGATACACTGGGTAATTTCCAGCTAGCTCATTGGAAAACCATAGCAAGCGAAAAATTAGTGGAAGAAAGATGAGGAAAAAGAATTATACTGGCACATGTGGAAAAGCAAAATAACAAAAAAATAGCTGTTAAAATTGATTCAAGTATAAGTGTTGGTAGAGGAAAGGTGAGCAAAATGGACAATAGACAGCTTAGTTGTCTATGTTCTTAATCTCATAGGACCATTTGTACTCTAATTTAAAGCAATTTAGAAGTATCCCTAAGTTTAGCGGTTTGAAAATACAGCTGATGGTTTTCCTGCTTGTCTGTGACCTACATGATTCTACATCCAAAACTTCATCTTAGTTGTTGAACATTCTGATCAGTGGTGACCCCCAGACTACCCACAGGTGCTTAACCAAGGACCAGGAGATTCAATAGCATCTAATAGATCTCTCTGCAAATATCTTCAGAGAAGAGAGATACAATAGGATTAGGCATTAGATCAGGTCCAGAAGAAAAGCCCAGTTCTGACCTTGGACAATAGGAAGAGTATACAATTTCAAATCTGTTGGTTCAGTGAAAGCAATCCAGTGGGTAGACTTGATATTTTTCTTATTTGTAGTTATCAAGAGAAAAAGGATATATTTACAATAAATATTGAAAAGTCTCAGAAAGTATAAGGTCTGTATGTTTTGTGTGTTAATCATTCTGTTATGGGACAAATTACTTCACATATACAACTTAAAGGATTAAAGATTTATTTTGGATCATTTTCATTCTATGGTGGACTGTTCTGTAGGGAACCATTGACGCTGGAGATTGATCACTTGCATCTGGCTAAAGCAAGGCCAACCCTGAAAACACAGAGAGCCAAAACAAGCCTCCTAAACAAGCTGTTCCCACTCCAAGAAGGCAAGGGGCCCAGACCAGCCAGGCAAACAAGTTGCTAGGCAGTGGAGTTGAAATTCTTCTTTCAAGGGTATAAATAAATGTGCCACAGTGGTTGAGGAGTTCCTTCTCCCCCATCAGGAGTGTAGGGGCTCCACCCGACCCCGGTTTTTGCATCTTCCGTATTTTCTCATCTTCTCACCATCCTTCCTCCGGGGAACATCTAGAGCTGTAGCTGGTAGCTACACTGGTCCAAAGTCAGAAATATCATAGCCAAAGGGGACATGGAAAGGCAGCTGCTTGCTACTTCGTGGGAGCCACAAATCAGAGAGAGAAGGAAGTAGAGCAAGAAATGATGCACCTTCAAAGACGTACCTTCAGTGACCTACTTCCTCCAGCTCTGTGGTGCCTCCTAATAAGCCCATTCAGCTAAGGATCTCACCAGTGGTTAATCTGTGGATGAAGTGAGCAGGCTTATGATCCAGGCACCTCTCCAGGACTGATCTTTGATCGTCATTGCATTGGGGGTGAAGATGTCAATGCAGGAGTCCTGAGGCGGGACATTCACATTTAAATGTTGAAAGATGATTTTAAAGAGGATGAAACCAAAAATGTAAAACATTCGATGATTATGTGTCCTGGCTGATATGAAAAACCTCAAGAAAAACAGAAACATTTTTTTTCACATAAATGGCAGTTTTATTTATTTTTAAAGAAATGTTTGGGACTTTTAAAACTCTTTCAGAGTACTCTTTTTAATTTCTCTTTTATTTGTTTATGTTAGAAGTAAAGAAAGGTTGTGTTGATCTGGAGAAATCGGTACATAGATTTAACACGTCTTGATTATTTTCAGTTCCATCACCTAGTTTTCCCTTTCCTAGCTCTGCCCCCAGCCCCTTCTCCATCTCAAAAAGCTTTTCCTTCTAGTTTCCAGTTGTTATTTATTCCTTATTTTATTTACTAATTTACTTATTTTTTAAGTTTCTCATAGAAGAGAAAACATGCACTATTTAACTGAGTCTTGTTTCCTTTCTGTGATGGTTTCTAATTTCATCCATTTTCCCGAAAATGATTCCATTCTTCTTTATGGTTGACTAAAGTGCATCAGTATTCCATTGTGTATGTGCACCACATTTTCTTTATTCATCTGGTGACAGACACGTAGGCTATCTGCACAGTTTAGCTACTGCAAACTCTATCACCATAAACATGGGTATGCATGCATCACTACAGACCAATAGAATAAAACAGAAGATATGTATGGAAAACAACCTTATGTACTTATAGCTACCTGCATTTTTACAAAGGGGCCAAAATCATACACTACAGAAAAGATAATCTCTTTAATAAATGATGGTGGGAAAAGTGTATATCTATAAGCAGAAGACTGAAGCTAGATCCTTCTCTCTAATCCTGTACTAAAATCAAATCAAAATGGGTCAAAGATATAGATATAGAACCAACAGCGGAGCTTTGACACCACTGGAAGAACACAGGGGAAACACAAGATAAAATCTAGATGAATATGACTCTAACAGCACATAATGTTATAGCAAGAACCAATCGATGGGATTCATCAGATTAAAAGGCCTCTAACACAGCAAAAGAAGTGATTAATAGAGCGAAGAAACAGCCCAAAAACAAAAACAGAAAAAATTTGCTAGCTATTCTTTTGATGAACTAATTTAATTTTAAAATTTAAAAACCCCTCCAAATCATCAAAAACTGGATAAATTAATTGAACTGGCACTTCACAGAAGAAGAAAAAATGGCCAATAAGTAGATTTAAAAAATGTTCAATGTCTTTAGTTATTATGGAAATAAAAATCAAAATTACTTTGAGATTCCATCTCACCCTCATCATAATGGCTGTCATCAAAAATATAAAAAACAGTGAATTCAGGCCAGGATGGTGGGGGTGAACCCTTCTACACTGTTAGTAGAAATGTAAGCTGGTGTAATCCCTATGGAAATTAGTAGGGTGATTCATGAAAATACTAAAAATATAATTACTATTTGGGTTAGTTATACCCCTGCTGAGTATATTCTCAACAGAAATAAAGAACTGTTTTCCCCAATTTCCTCATTCATTTATAACTTTTAATAAACATTTTTAATTTTAAAGTTTTTCTAGTTTTTGTTTTATAACGTCACATTTTTAGAATACTTTTTTAAAACCTAGTTGTTGAAAACCTCAAATATTTACTAGTTCTTGACTTATCGATTTCAGAAATATTTATTAAATACTTGCTATATTCTTGTAACTCTACTAGATGTGGAAATAAATAGTGAACAAGAAAAACGTAGATCTTCGGGCACATAGTTAGGTATTCGTGGGCCTGAGGAACAAATGGAGGGGCTCAGATAGCATTCTCTGCAAGTTGTATAAGGTAAAGAAACAAAGACCTCAATGTATAATATACTTATAATCACTTTTTAGGTCTCAGACCTGACGCATTCTCCTGGGCACCATGACCACAATGACATTTTAAGATTATACACTGCACACATGCCTTCTGATGTCTGGCCACCTTCTCATTTATTTCAACAAGGAATGCTGTGTGCCAAGGCCTGTCCTGATGATCTCAAAAAAGGGGGCATTCTTTAAAGACCCTCCCTCCTTGGACTAAGACCTGATTGAGATTCTTATATGATTAAGGTCCCGGAGGGCACACTGATCAACTTAAAGAACAAGGAAGAGATTTGTGAGATACTGATGTTCCAAAGGGACCCCCAAAAGGAACTTCAATAAGCACCATCACCACCCTAGCTCCTTGATAATTTCTGTGCATGTAAAGTGATATTCAAACTTACATGTGGAGCAGATGCCTCATGGCACTGCCCATTCTTGCTTGAAAGTGAAGCACTGTTTATGTACTTTACAGTGGATGCTATTTGTACACCTGCAAGGCTTATTTGTCTTTTTTTTTTTTCAGGAATCAGGAATAGAACTCACAATCTTGAGCTTTCCAGATAGGCACTTGGGCCCCTGGATTATATTATGTCCCTGGCCTAGCCTATTTGTCTTGAGTGAAGTTTTTTAAAGGCTCAAAGGATCCATGACCAAGGAACAGAAAGGCCTGTGCCTTCCTGCATTAGTACCTGATTTCCAGATAACAGTTATTGTACTAGAAAAGTTTTCATTTATTGAAGATACAGAGAAATGAACAAGAAACTATGAAACAGTGGTATAATTATTGCAATAGGAAAAGTAAATGCTGCTATTGAAGTTCATAGAGAGGCATATGACGCTAACATAGTGTCTTAGTTACTTTTCTCGCTGCTGAGACGAAACACTTGGATATCTAAAATTAATGGAGGAAAGGTTTATTTAACTTACAGTTTGTTGAAGTTTTAGTCCATAGTTGGCTGACTTCAAGCTAGGGTACTTGACAGAGGAAAACAGTCATGGAGGGCAGAAACTAGCAAAGCAACAAACTGGGGACATAAATTTCTTTCTGCCCCTTTCATCTTATCCAAACTGCTGAGATTAGGGCAGTGCCAGTCGAATTAGTGAACTGATCTCACAGTTGCTAACCCTTAATTCCAGCAGTCTGGATAAGATAAAATGGGCAGAAAGAGGCCTGTCTCCCTGACTTGCTGCATTGCTACTTTCTGCTCTCCATGACTCTTCTCCTCTGTCAAGCTACCCTATGTTGCAGTCAGACAATTATGAACTGAAGTTTCTACAAACCATAAGCTAAATAAAATTTTTTCCCCTAACTTTGGATATTGGGTGTTTGTCTCAGCAATGAGAAAGTAACTAAGACAAGAAACTGGTACCAGGAGTTGGGTCACTGCTGAGACATTGCTTGGCCATGTGTTTTAAGAGTTTTGCGAATTAATCTGCAAAGGTTTCAAAGGATGACCAAAGAGACAGACCCTCTATGCTGTAAACTATACAGGAGATTCTGACCAGAACCTGGAAAATCAGAGTACTGGTGGGAATACTTCCAGTTAAAATGAGGCCTAAGAAGCTTTTATTGTGAAGGACCGCATTGGCTGCTGGATGCCAAGTGGTATATGTTGCGCTGTGGTAGGAAACTAATCTGCATTTTGCTTGTTTTTAGAGATACTCTCTGTGTGGCAGAGAAATTTCAATGCAGTATAGATTTGGGATGGTGGCATGGTTTCTACTGAGGGCTTTTTTTTTTTTTTTGCCAGATCTATATTGAAAAATCACAAGTAGAAAGCCAGTAATGTGATCTGAAGCATTTAGTAGAGGAGATGCTCCAGTGGAGCTTTGGATTGTAAGGATGAAACAGAGGAGAACCTGTTGATGAGAAGGAACAGGACAATGGAAAATTATCTGAGGCCTTTCAAGGGGAAAATATATTTGACATGCAGGCAATCCCTGGGGGCATTTCTTAGTGTTATTAGTTGTTAAAAGTTATTGGTAAGAAAGGATTGTGATTGTAATAGCTCTCTTCAATATGACTTCAATGGAGTTTTTAGATACATGTATATAATCAGATTTTTTTAGTCAAGCATTGTGGTTTCACCTTGAATTTTTAGAACCCTTTGAATCTTTGCTCTTTGTGTGGAAACAAGTGTAATAAGAACTGTACATATGTCATTGCTATGTTACTGTAAATCTGAATAAATTATGACATGTTAACTTTTCACAAAGCTGCCATTGGAGACTATGGTTAAAGGAAAAGTAGCTGGTTGACCAGGGGTAGATCATGTAGGATTAATTAATGGTCAGTTCTGAATACCCAGCTGAACTGAGTCAGTGTGCTCAGGGTGTGAAAGACCCATTTTAGGGTTGTTGACAACAGCATAAAAGGAGAGCTGGAGGGGAAGATGTGGCACGCTGTTGCTGAAGAAGCTTGCTGTGCTGATTTTCTTGATATAAACTTAGCTGTTCTCATCATCCGAGGACTTGGTCCTCCCTCTTGGCGAGGATGGCTGCTGTTCTCTTCAGGGGAGCTCTGGCCCTTACCTTGAATGTTGCTTTCTGGCTGCTATGCAGATGTTTCAGGCTGGTGGCACAGATCCTTTACGTGGCTGGTACGAACTTTCTAGTTTCCACCACTGACCGTTGGCCCTTCCCATGAAGATCCTTAGCATAGTCTTGCATGAGGTATTGTCATGAGCTTTAGTGTTTCAACTGGACTCGTGCAGGACATTGCCCTGGTAGCCAGCGCCTTGGGTACATTCTTTGGGTCTCTGGTGTGCACAGATCTCTTATACTCCCCTGCATTTGACTCTTTGGATGGATATTAAAAAATAACTGTATAAATTAAGTTTCCTCTATTAAATCTATTCCCTTGAAAACCCTGACTATAACACGTGACTATCAGAGGATGTAAAACTATAAGGTGAGAACTTTAAGAATCAGTAAGAGCTGGAGAAAGAAGAGAGTGGTTAGAGATATAACATGAAAATACCCAGAAGCAAGAAAACACAGCACAGCTGACTGCAGGCAAAGAGGGAAATCCTGTGGCCAAAGAGTCAATTGCGTAGATACCCAGAGGCTAAACCACAAAAAGCCTATCAATGTTATTGTTCAGCCTCTTCTTTCCTAGAGGGCAATGGTAACCACCTACTGGGTTTGAAAAGTATTTATATAATTAAATGGTCACTTTGGGGTACAGAGAATGGTTTTGCAAAAAGAAAAAGCAGAGGGAAAACCTGAGGATAATTATCTGTGCTAAGAGCCTGCTTTAGGATTCTTGTGAGGCATCTGCCACAGCATCTACCAGAAACACAAAACAGTGGTTATATTAGTTGGTTATAGTATAGAATCTATAGATCTTGTTAGTTAACTAAATGTGATGTAGGAGAATCAAATTTCAGGTTTACACAACAGCTCAGACAGTGTCATCTTTTAATGAGGTAAAGATATAGGAATCACAGACAATAAGCAGGTGTTCAGAATAAGACAGTTAATTTATATTGAAGTCTGATGATATCCAAGTTTAGATGTTCAGTGTTTCAGCAAACAACTGATTATAGTGCTGAGGATTATGGGCCAGAGGGGGAAAACATTCATTGAGCTATATAAATGTTATTTTCCAAAGATAACCTACTGTAAAATCAGTGTTAGAACTCTGAAGTGCCTGAATATTCAGATTACAATTTTCTATCTTTGCATAAGTTCTGTCTGTTAATTCAAAGACTTCAAATCTCATAAAAGTTTTTCATGATTTGTTGCTGGTAAATGTCAGTATTTTATATTGTCAGTTATTCATCCTGTTATTTCTCTTGGAAACGATACATTCAGGGTTTCAAACATACAATAAGAAAAAATGATTAATTGTTTTTCAATTCTTAAACACGATCAGTATGAGTTTTAAACAATGGGTGAATGAACTGTTAGAACAAGTTGATTCTCACTTGGAAAGTTTTTTTGTTCCTCATTATTAATCATCCAACACTGGACTCAAGTTGGAATAACTTTACAGGAAATTGAGATCAAAGATGAACTATGCTCCCTGAAATGTATGAGGTGCATTTTGCTTTTCATTTTTTAATAACTAAATCATGGCTATAAACAGGCTATTTTATTTTTCATGAAAGTTGTTATGGCTTGTATCTAGATGGTTCCTTCAAAGGCTGATGTGGTGATAGGTTGTTATGGTTTGTGTCTAGATGTTCCCCACAAGTCTCATGCAGTATTATTATTATTATTATTATTTGTACTGGGAATCAAGCTCAGAACCTTGTGCTTGCCAGGCAGGTATTTACAGTGCTGAGCTATAGACTCTGCCTTCCTCATGCAGTTTTAGATGAGATTTTTTCAAAAGTAGCTGATTCTAGAGTGTGTGATGCTAGCATTAAGGGTATGTCATTACTAAATCAGCCCTTTGACTGGTTTGTCACTGCACTAATCCTGGTATCCTACATAGAGTGTAAAAGGGGCATAAAGATGCCGCTAAGCCTTTCCTATTGCTTTTCTGGTTTTCCATTGCTATGAACTATTGTGCCTCCTCCATGTGCCACTCTGCTTTGGGGCCTACCAAGGATGGGCCAAAACCTCTACAAAGTGCAAACTAAATTAAACTTTCCTCCTTTAACTTTGGGTGCTGGGCATTTTGTCTCAGCGAAGAGAAAAGTAACTAAGACCTAAGTGGAGCTCTTCAGAGGAGGCTGGAACTACAGTGTGTGACACTGAGATAAGTGTGTGATGCTGGGGTCAAGGATATACGATTACTAAATTAGTCCACAGATTGGTTTGGCACGGTTTTGGGTGTAGATAATGGGAAAGCCCAGCCTTGGTGTGAGTGCTACCTACCCTAAGGGTGTGTATCTTGGGTAGATATAAGGAATATAAAGAGGGCTGCTGCCATCACTTATAGCTTCACTACTTCCCTTCTTGATTCTTCATGCTTTCCTTGTGATGCCCCTCTGCTATGCCACCATATGTCTTGGAGCCAGCCAACTGGGAAATGAAACCTCTGCAAACCATGAGCTGCAATAAACCTTTTCTCCTAACTTTGGGTGGTGGGTGTTTTGTCTCTACAGTGAGAAAACTAAGTATGAGAGTGGCTTATTCTGTAAAGGAATAGAGCAGTGACCTTTAAATAAAAGTAAAATGAGAAGTTTCTAGGATTACTTAAAGAGGGAGAAAGATAAATGACATAGGATCATGGTTAGAGTTAACATTGTCAAAAAGAATCTTGGTCAACAGTGTTCCATAGCTGTATAAATACCTTTGTTATTTTTAAAACTGTATAAGAAAGAAAATATAACATATATTGGATAAGATGAAACACACATTAGATTAGAATGTATGCATAGAAATAGCATTTGATTTTATTTCCTGGTTATCTCCACTGTGTGCAGTTATTAATATTCTTAGATACGGTCTATCACTAAGCCCCCTGGAGAAATCTTAGGGTGACAGCAGAAAAAGTAAGTGCCTTATATTCAAATTTATCTTATTTGTCTTGACTGGCATAGCAAGTACAAGAATGTAGAAGTCATTCTCTCAGAAGATTAATCACAATTCTCTCCATAAAAATTCACCTGAAGCAAATTTTTAGAGTTCTTGTAGATGAAAGCCACTAAATTATGGGCTATTTACAGTCACTGAATTATTTATGATCTCAGATTTGAGAAAAGAAAGGGAAAAATGAACATAATAAAAGAGAGATTAAGAAAGTAGTTATGGCAGGGAAACGAAATAAATCTTGGAGACTTGCATTCTTTAAGAGTCTGCTTACTTTTATGGAAATACGAAGTTGTTTCTGTTAATGCAAGAATAGATCTATTAACTAAAGCTAAATGGTTCATGGCCACCCAATAATATCTTCTAATCTTTGTTAGAAAACTAAAACTCACAATCAAGTTAAAATACTTAATTGGGCATACACCACCTGAGTGCACAAATCACCTAACTTTTTTGAATCTATTTCTTTGTTTTGGAAATGGAAATAGTAATGTCCATATCAGAGGGTTGCTGTTGATAGCAAGTGTTATAGATTAAAAACTGGTGGTCAACTTAATGCCAGCGGAATTAAATCACCATGGCACTGAGTGTAGATGTTTCACCTGAGGAAAGTTGTCAGCATAAATAGAGATGTGGAGACGGAGAAGGACAAGGACCAGGAGAAGGGAGGCATTGAGGCACTGCAGCATTGAGGCGGTAATGTACTGAGGCATTGCGAGGTCTCCTACATGTTGCTGTTTGAGCCGTTGGTTCCCCTGAAGAAGCTCTTGTCCTCACATCAAGCATTGCTTCCTGGCTCCAGAAGGGAAGACGTGTGAGGCTTAACCTCCAGGATGAACTCGTCACACTGGCTTCCTGGCATGTGCTCAACTATGCATATGGTCAGAGGAGCTTGGGGCTCCATGTCGCTGAGGATGGCTGTGGTGCTTTTCAGGACAGCCCTGGTCTTTGTTTTGAGTGTGACTTCTCAACTCAAGCATAAAACCCTCAACCTACCAGTACAGCTCCTTCGCTCTGCTGGCATAGACTTTCTAGCTTCTCCTGCTGACCTTTGGGCCTTCCCGGCACAGATCCGTAAAAGAGACAGGCGTGAGTCCTTCTTGTGGGCTCTAGACCTCCAGCTGGACTCGTGGGAGGCAGTGTCATGAGCTCTGGGTCTTCATCTGGACTCATGTAGGACACTGCTGTGGGATTCAGGCCTTTGGCTGAAATGTTATGGACAGATTTCTTGTGCACTTTCTTGTATTAACTCTGGGTGACCATCATAAAATAATATTATGAATTCCATGTCTTGATTCTAATTGTTCTCCTCACAACCCCTGACTACAACACCAAGCTATAACAGTTTGCCTGCACTTCTTAGTCTGAGATACTGGGCTGTATGTCTGGTACCACTTACAGCTAACAAGTAAGCAAATTATATCACATAATAGTAAATAATTTGAAAAGCATTCCAAACACGTATATTTGGAGCAAAGCACAAGACAAAACCTGAGACCAAAAAGATGTTTTAGACTTGCAGTTATTTGTCAGGTTACATGTAGCTCCTTCTTCAAACTACCAGGAAAACAATTATTATCATTACCAAGATAATTTTACACACATTTTTTTGCAATGCTGGGATCAAACCCAGAGTCTTTTGTAGGTGATACAACTGCCATGGCATTAACCCTAACCCTCCATACTCAACAAATTTTAAATAAAAAAATGAGAAACATTACAAAATTACTGCAGCTCAGATTTTCCATATACTGTTTTAATAATAAGAAAAACCAAGTTATCAGGAGCCAAATATTCAGCACATAATGAATACATATATGAAGTATACCCAGCCTGTCACTGTATGGGGTCCAAGAAAGTCCCCTAAAGAGGAAACAGGTATATCAATTCTTGCTTCCATGGAACAAATCCATCAACTTTCATTATAGAAAAGCATTTCAGGCTACACCAATAAGAGGCAGAGGTAGATTTATCATGCAGAGTTCAACCTGAATTTATTTCTTCTATCCTACCTCAATCTCAGTGTTTTCATTAAAGGTACACGCAATATTATTGCTACTTGACAAACGAAGAAACTGAGGGAAAATACAACACAATTTGTCTGTATATTAGCTGCTAATGCCAAGGAAGTCTCCTAAAGTTGTGCACATAGCAAATATGTTGTACTAACAAGTAAAATCATAGGTCCACAAGAAACTTGGAAATCAGAGTTTCATGGAAAAGCTTGGAATACTTACAGAAATGAAGTAAGTTTATGAAATATTACTTCAGCGCTATCTGCAATCCAGAAATTGCCTGGTCAGACTGACATTCCAGGTACAAGATCACTGCTGAATCCTTCTTTTGTCTCACTCAAGATTATTTCTGGGAATATTTTAAAATATTCTGAAACTATTTTAAAAATTTTTTTTACTTAATTTGCTGAGTCCTTGCAAGACACATATTATTGTTCCAGTTTAAGTGAGAAGTCTGAATTCTTGTTTTCAGGATAGGGAAAGATAATTTTACACACATTTTTTTGCAATGCTGGGATCAAACCCAGAGTCTTTTGTAGGTGATACAACTGCAATGGCATTAACCCTAACCCTCCATACTCAACAAATTTTAAATAAAAAAATGAGAAACATTATTTTCATGTGTAGAGATTCAATCCAGGAAAGCTAGATTTTACTTTTTAATGTTTCACGTAGTTTGGATTATTTCTCTAGCATGGTTGTGCAATTGGTGCTGAGCAGATAGGTGTCTGAATTTAAAAAAATGTTTCCAACCAATATGACAAAATAGTTTTTATATAACAAGATAGAGACCTCCTTGTTTCTCAAATTCAAATCTTTACCTCAAAATCACTATATAATGTACGTATATCTGTCTTCTATCTGTCAAATCTTCCTTGATTATTCTGCACTCTCTAGGATGTGCATTTTCCCTTATGACAACCACAAATCACCTGAGTCTAGCTCTTAAAACTTGAATTACTGCTGTTTTAAACAGACATGTACTGTATTTTTAAGACATACATTTTAAATACATAACATGATGAAATGATAATGGCTAAACTTAATATTAAATAGATTTCTAAACATAATTTCCTGTTAGTTTTTACTTATTAAACATGAATACTTGAAATTTTAAAATGAATATTCATGTAGATTGCACCATTGCACACTAAAAGTTATACTTAAGTATTAACATTAACATACCCTGTATATATTATTTAGGGAGATAAATAAGAAAACATAGAAATGACTTAAAATTCATAGATGTATTTGCTGCATCTACCAATGGCCGTGGTGAGTGGCCAGTTTGACATTTCTATTGAGAATGAGTGTACCTGTCAGATAAAAGCAGGAGTGAAAAACTAAAGTCACAGATACTTGAAAAAGTCAAGCTCTTAGAAGTAAAATACATGGAAGTGAGCTCAATATTCTGCTGTTTAGTTTTCCAGAAGGCAATTGCTGCCTTCTAAATTGCAAATGTGCAGAGTGAGACAATGAGAAAAAAATAAAAAAATAGTCACTCAGAGGTAAAAGAGACCAACAAAAGAAGCAGACATCCCTTAAATAAGACAGATGCACAAACACACACACACACACACACACACACACACACACACACACACACAAAACCTATCTTCCAGTGCTGGATAAACAGAAATTGGATGTGAAAGTTCACTAAAGATGAACATCTCTGGTAATATTCTCAGCTTAATGGATTAAATTTTGTAAAGGCCTCACTTTCACAAAGGGTAAATGAGAAATAGACTAACTTCACTCAGATTAATGTGATTTACTTAATCTCTGGCTGCTTATTAGATACATTATAAATCCATTATAACATAAGGAACAGTAATCATAAGACTATGTTTTCATGGACAGAATTCAGTAGGGAAATTATCAGAAATGTTAGGAAACAGTACAATGTCAAAAAAACATAAATAAATAAGACAAAAAGGTCAACAGGTGATCCCATTATTGACACATTATTAAAAGCAGATTTAGGGCAATTTACTACTATATTCAAGGAAATCTACACAAAGAGAATTCTAAAAAAAGCTAAAATCTATTTAAAAATTAAATGTAAATCATAGTATTTTTAAAAATCTGAGGTTGACAATACAAGCAGTTATTTTCATTGCAGAGAAACAAAGAAGAGAAGATTTGTGAATGGAAGGAATTAGTGAAAAATATTCAAATTTCAGGATCAAGTGAAATAAATGTTAGAAAGTAATAATTAAAAATAATACTCACTTTTGGGACACAGTGACACTATGTGTCACACAATGGCAAAGTTTAATATCTAGATAACAAGGTGAAGATATGAGAAGGGTAATGAAGTTACAAAAACAGTAGAAAAAGATATAATGACTAAAATTACTCTAAATTTGATGGACAATACGAAGTCATGATTTTGAAGAGTTCTACACTGTAAACAGAACGAATCCCTAGAAAACTCTGTATAGAACTGTCATTGTAAACATCCCGAAGACAAAAGGAGCTAAATCTGAAAAGTGGTGATATGAATGAAAAAAATAATATGTAAAGCTATAGATGAGGATGTCAGATGCAGGAATATTGTTTGAAAAATATTTCTATGTCAAATTCAATAGCAAGAGGAATGAATCTGGAGTGGTGGAACTCTAATGTATAATTACAGTAGATAAGGATTCCTGACAGCATAGTGGCCCAGGAGAGATTTCTGGGGTGCTAGTACTATTCTATACCCTAAACTTCTGGTGCTTATATGAATGTGCTTAATTTTTAAAATCAAGATCAGTTTTCACATTTAAGGTCTATAATGTTTTTTAACATTGGTGTACCACACGTTATGCTTTAGTAAAAACTATTCCCCTTTGAGGAAGATTTGGATTAGGGATGCAATTCTTTGTTTCCGAGAGTTAACATGCCACCAAGTTCAGTCATCCAAGTATTGTAATCCTCCTTCTAGCTTTCCTCACAATCCAAAAGGTTTTATTTGTAATCCCATCAAGACTTCACTGGAATTCCAGGAAGTTAATTCCAATCTGCCACCACCAATGCAACCCACGGGGAGAATAAAAATGCACAGATACATTCCATGTTAAAGGCAGTGAAGAGGTCCTAAATCCAGTCTCCATGAGGACGTGCAGACAAAGGCCTCGATCCTAGGCCTCGCCCAGAACATGTTATCTTGTGAAGAAGGGGGATGGCTCAGGGATGACTGACAGTGAGAATGGCAGGAATTATGTGAGTAACTTGAGCTGGCTGGCCAGGTGAAAGATTGACATCTCTGTAAATTGCTGAGATAAAGATAGGTAGAAGGATCAATTTACATAATCCAATTTAGTAGCAATGGAATTGTTTTGGGGGGCTATGGATAGGTAAACTCTTGTGCCCTGGGGAGTCATAGCCTCTTTATCTTGAGGTCTACACAGTTGACATTCCCAGAGCAATTTGCTCTGACATCTCAGGTACTCATATCCTGTATTTGTCTGTATTGTATGAAGAACAGTAGGCCAGGGACCAGGATTGTCTGTGGCTACAGAGATTGCATGTTAGCACCTTGGCTAGCCTTATTTGCAATGCTTAGAGCCAATTAAAGAGAGAAGGAAATACCCTAGCCAGCTTTTTACATACCAGGATAAGGAAATGAGTCTCCAGATAATCAAAGTCACAGTAATTGTTTTGGATTCAAAGGGAGTCACTGGAATTGTCTCCCACAGTAACCAAAATCTCCTTTCCTGCAACTGTTTAATCCTTGGCTATCCTGATAATTTTACATACCAAACATCTTCCAGCAACTTGTATCATCAGGCAAGGTAGCAGAAAATCTCAATTTATTATATACTTTTTTCTTCTTTTCATAATCTCTGAATTTATTTCTAATTATCTCATTTCCCTTGATTGCCAAAGATGATTATCTGTACCATACTATTCACTTGTTTATCTCTTTGTCTAGTGGCATGAAGCTGAAAGAATTAATTTACAGTCTTTGGGGTTTAAATTTAGTAAGATTATTTTTGGGTTGAAGTGGTAATAAATTTTTTGGCCAAGGTATAAGGCCTAGAGTTAAGTCATGCTGTACATAGGATATTTATTTTTAATGTTGCAATTTGAAAATGGAAAATTCCTTGTTTCTGGAATTGTATATTTTGAATAGAGGTTGTTGGTGCTATTTTTGCGCCACTATCAATGGAAACTACACAATATCTATTAGAATTTATTATTTTCTAGATGCTCTTTTAAGCAAATTTCATGCACTAATTTATGTAAGCTTCAAAAAAATCCAATTATGTACTTTAAGTATTACTCATATTGAGGATAGGAAAACTGAAGCATAAAGTGGTTAAGTAATTTCGCCAAGCATTATTGTTCAGATCTAAAATATTTCTCTAAAGTCTTACATGCTTAGGTGATAAGCTCATGACATGCTATACTCATAAGTGTATTGGTAAGTTCCGTGGCTGAATCTGTTGCTAGGAGTTGGGGCCGGGTTGCAGCTAGGTCACTGGGCACGTGACCTAGAAGGAGATATCCTTGTCCCCAGGCCCTCCTTTATCTCTCTCTGCTTCCTGGTTGCCTTGACATGAGCAGTTTTCCTCCCCAGGCCCTGTCACCATGCCCTTCCTGCTGGAGACACAGCCAACCATAGAATGAAGCATTTGAAACTGTGAGCCTAAATAAATCTCTCTTCTGTTACCCTGCAGGGATCAGATGTTCTAAATCAGGGATGGGAAAGTGACTAATAATATACCAGCTCACAGAGATAATATAGAGCAAGAGCAGAATTTGGACTAAAGAGTCACCATTCCAGAGTATGGATTTCTTGTTCTTCTACAAAAAAGGTTTTAATGAGGTACAACTGACATCATAAACAGCATTCATTTGAAGAAAACAATTTGAGAAGTTTAACACATACCTATGCTGTGAATTCACCATTACAATCAAGATAATAGATACACTCTTCACCTCTAGTATTTTTCATATATCCTGAAATCTACCTCACTTCTCTCTAGAACCCCTTCATCTATTCTAGGATGATAGATTAAGTTCCACATTCTAGAATTTTATGTAAGTGGAGGTATATAATAGGTCCATCTTTTAACCTGGCTTCTTTTGCTCAGTATTTATTCATGTTGTATGTACCAATAGCTTATTTTTATAATTTAGCAGCATTCAGTTTAATGGATGTACTACAATTTATTAATTAAACTATTGGCCTACATTTTATTTGCTTCCATTTTTTTTATTTCTACAGATAAATCTACAAAAAATATCTGCATGCAAGTATTTGTTTGGAAAGGTCCTATGCTGCTAAGCTATATCCCCAGCCTGGGAAATATGCTTTCTTTCCTCTTGGAAAAACATCTCGGAATGTAAGTGAAGTTACATGGCAAGTGGATGCTCAATTTGTTAGAGGAACTGCCAAGCTCTTTTCCAAGGGGACTGTACCATTTTGTATTCCCTCCAGCAGTGTATGACATTTCCCATGTTCTACATGCATAGTTGAAATGATTACATTTTAATTTATAAACATCCTAATAGGTGTGCATTGGTATTGTGTGGTGGTTTGAATTTGTGTTCCCCTTTTGAGTAATGCTATGAAGCATCCTTATGTGCTTATTTGCCACTACATATTTTTGTGAGTGAATTCTCTGTTGATATGTGATCATTTTTAATTGGACTGTTTTTGTTTCTTGCTGAGCTGGGAGTGATTTATTTATTTCTGAATAAAAAGCTTTTATTAGACAAGTGCCTAGAGAATAGTTTTCCTTGTATTTGACTTTTTTCATTCTAGTAAGAGTGTTAGAAGAGACATTATTATTTTTGATAAAGTCCACTTTTTTCACATATTGATGATGTTTCTGTCATTATATATAGGGAACCCTTTATTAAAGTATGGTCACACCAAAAGGTTATTTTCTTCTTCTACACATTTTCAAGTTTGAATTAAGATATCATCCATTTGTATTACTGTTTGTATATGGCATAAGATATACATCAAATTTGATTTTTTTCATTGCTGTGATTGAATTGTGTCATCTTCCAAAACGTATTGAAGTTTTAACCTCCAGGACTTGTGATTCCTATGAGTATGACCTTACTTGTCTATAGGTACACTGAAGATTGTCAAGAAAAGATGAGATCATTTGGATGGGGTATTAATACAATGTAACTGATACCTTTACATAAGTGTCGGAAAATTGAACACAGAGTATATTTGTGGAAGACCATGTGAATATAGGCAGAGACTAGGATGATTCATCTATGAGTCAAAAAGTGCTAAGAATTGCCAAGAAACCAGTAAAATAAAGGAGATTGGCTTGGTCTTCCTCTCAGCCCTCAAAAGGATCAATGCTGCAGACACCTTGATTTGAACTCTATTCTCACAGAAGTGTAAGAAATAAATTTCTGGGTTTCTAAGGCTTTTAGTGGGTGATATTTTTATGATCATCCTAGCACACTAACATATACACAAACATGTAACTGTTCTTCAATCATTTGTTGAAGGGAAAATTCTTTCTCCAGTTAATTGTCTTTGACTTTGTCTAAATCAGTGGATCATATGTGTGGGTCTTTTATTGAATTTTGTTTATGAATGTCAGTACCACATTAGATTGATTAGTGTAGCTTTATAAGCAATCCTGAATATAGGATGGCCACCATTGCATGTTCTTGTCAATTGTGTTTGACTATTTTGCATTTTTATGTCATTGTTAGAGTCTGCTTGCCAAAATCTACCAAAAAATAAAAAATTTTAGCAGGATTCACTTGCATTTAATAGCTCTACTTGTGGAGAACAGACATCTTACCAATAGTATTGAGTCCTCAATAAATTAAATTACGTCTTTAATTCATTTAAAAAGTTTTTTCACCTTTAATGCGTAATCCATGCATTTCTTTTGTCTGTGCATTTTTGTGTTATCTGTGTTTTGGATCTCTTTGCAATGAGCAAGTATTTTTTACCATATTATTTTCTGATTTTTCGTTGATAATCACTTATTGTTTGCATTGTATCTTGAAACTTTGTCAAACAATACTATTAGACTTTTGTTGATTTTATACTATTTTCTGATTATAATTGTGCAATCTTCATGTGCAGCTTTAATTCTGTCTTTTATTCATTTTTCTTGACTTCATGCACTGATTGGAATCTCTAGGAAAATAATGAGTAGAGTGGTAAGACTAGATATTCCTATATTATTCCAAATCCAGGGAGGAAGCATTCAGTCTTCAATATTAAGTATAACACTAAGTACAGATTTAAATTGATGCCTTTCATTCTGTTGAAGAAATCTCATTTTACTTTTCATTTTCTGAGAATTTTACTTAGATGGAATGCTGAAGTTCATAGAATTATTTTCACTTATTTAAAATGACTGCTCTATATAAATAAAGCTTATGGATATCTTGTGAAGAATTAAGTTGTTTGAGCTTTGAATAATAGAGCCAAACCTTCCTGAAATAATCTCTATTTCTCTACTTTGTGAAGTGGTGTCCTTTTTACATGTTGTTGGAACATTTTGCTAAATCTTTGAAAACTTTTGTAGGAATGCTCATGGTAGTATTTGTCTATAGTTTTCATTTTTTAGGAAGTGATGCGCTTTGACTATTATCTTAGCACTTAGGTTTTTTTTTTTTTGTACCGGGGATTGAACTCACGACCTTGCACTTGCCAGGGAGGCGCTTATGCTGCTGAGCTAAATCCCCAGCCCTAGTTTTCATTTTTAAAAATATCTTTGCTTGGTATTGCAATGAGGACAACAATAACTTCAGAATTAGTGGACAGTTACTCTCTTTTTCCAGTTATTTAGAATGATTTACATAGAATTGGAATCATTTCCTTTTTGAATAGTTGACAGCATTCATGAGTGAAAGCATCTGAACGTACTTGTAAAAGGAATTTTAGTATCAAGTTTGTTATCATTAGTAGTATATGCATCTAAAGATTATATATTTCTTCATGGACAAGCTTTATTAGTTGTTTCCTTTTACCATTTTATCCAAAATATCAAGTATATTGGCCTCATTTTTCATCCCATTACCATTTGATAGGTTTTAGATTTTAGAGTGCTATCACCTCCTGTTCTCTAGGTATTGGTGATCTGTGTCTTTTTCTTTTTCAGTGTGAGTGAAAGTTTAGCAGTTTCTTAAATAACAAGGTTTTAGTTTTATTGGTTTTTCTATTGCTGTAATGTTTTCTATTTCATTCATGTCTATTTTACTTCTTGTGTTTCCTTTATTCTGCTTAATCTTGATTTTATTTATTTTTTTTCATTTTATCAGTGAGAAATATGAATTCACTGATTTTTTTTAGCCTTTTCTTGTATTACAGAAGTTCTGGGCTGTAAGTTTTTCTAAATATTGTTTTACTTGCAGTCTACAAAATTTGGTACATATGCTTTGATTTTGTTCCATTTAAAATGTATTCTACTTCCTTTTCAATTTGTATTGAATAGCCCACAGATTATCTAAATGTGTAATAATAAATTTCCAATATTAGTATTTATGTTCATTTTGCTATAGTAAAAGGTTACATGTTCTTAAGAGGTTACAAGAATATTTTAACCATATTGAAAATAGTTTTATGTCATAGAATATATTGTATTTTCATAATTATTTTCATGCACAGAAATGTTCAATGTTTTCTGTGATCTGAATATTTGTAACCTCCAATATGTAAATGGAATCCTAGTCATCAACATGACAATGTTATGAAGAAGCCTTTAAATGGTGATTACTTCATGAAGGTGGACTTTCCCTGAACAGAACTAGCTCCCTTACCAAAAAAATCCTCAAAGAACAGCCTTCTTTCCATCATATGACAATCACCAGCCAGATTTTTATAGCTAAATGCATGCACATTGAAAGCATACTTATTAGTGAAATAAATATGTCATGCATGTATAACCATCGTATTGTTCCATTAGTATGATAAGGAAAAAAACATGTATTTTGTCCCAGAAAGAATAACTTCAGCCAAGCAATGACTCAGGCCACACCTGCCTTCACTTTAACTGACGCACTGTGAGCCATTTTGAGTTGATTTTTGGATGTCTTAAGAAATTTTTGATGTGCTATAAGGTTTGGGTTTTTTGTGTGTGGATATCAAAGTTTTCCAGTGTATTTATTGAGGGTACAATACTTTCTCCACTTAATTGCTTTTGTGTCTTTGCCAGAAATCAATTGTCTGTTATGTGGGTATCTATTTTGAGACTTTATATTGGTACTTTGGTGATTTGTCTATCTTGATATCAGTGCTGTTTTGTCATGATTGGTGTAACTTTATGCTAAGTCATGGGATTGGGGAGGGTTGGAACTCTAATTTTGTTCCTTTATCAAAGTTGTTTACACTATTCTGAGTCTTTTCTATTTTTACAGAATTGCAAGAATCAAAATGTTAACCTTTATGAAAAATGATGTTAGTAGTTTGATAAGGGATTGTGCTTTCTGATATTTATTATTTTTTCTATTCATTTTTGGTTTTATTCTGCCTTTTAATTTTAATTTCTCAAAGAAAAATATGAGGACATTTTATATCTTTCTTCTTTTCTAATGAATGTTCTTGGCATTAAAAAAAATTAAAAAAATTTTAAAAAGAGTATATTCTGCCATTGCTGTATCGGGTATTTTATAACCATTTATCATTGCATATATTCTTGATAAATTGACCATATAGCATAATATAATAACCATTTATTATTATGTCATGCTCATCTTTATACCTGGAAAAGTTATTTTATTCAGAAAACTACTTACCTAATACTAATATAATCACTCTAGCCTTTTCTTGTCAGTACTAGGATGGCTTTACATCTACCTGGTTTTAACTACTATTTGATTTAGGGTTTAATGCATACATCCCTAGCTTATAAAGTCTACAGTAAGATTATTCTACTTCATACCTACTATAACAACACCATTGCTATGCTTCTGTCTGCATTCTATAATCCTTATTAATATATTATTATATTGATATTAGTATATATACTATTATATTGTGAATGTAATGCTATGTATTATATACTATTAGAGCATATGCTATTTTATTACATTATGTATATTGCTGTATTATATTTGTTTAAAGTATTTTAAAAATATTTGTATAATAATAGAGTGCCTCCATTTATATGTGTGTAGTTGCAATTACTGTGTTTTTCATTAGTGTGAACCCAAATTCCATCTCTTATTACAATTCTTCTGTTTGGAGGCCTCTCATTATTTTTTAGTTTTTCAGAATTTCTACTGTTGAATTTATGCAGTTTTTGCATTTATGAAAATGTCTTTCACTTTTATGCTTGTAAATTGTTCTTTCCTGGTTAAAACTTCTACTTTAACTGGTTTTACTTTTCAAGATCTTCAAATGTATATGACCACTTTATCATTAACAGGTCAAAATTTCCATTTTAAAACGTGATCTATTTCCAAAGGAAGAGGTTTTGCTTTAAAACTCTAATGATGAGATACAGACAAGTTAAAATTGAACATATTGTGAGAAAATTGAACACACTGTGCCTTAGAAGAAGCACCTGAATGCATACCCTCAAGTTTGACATAAGACTATTGACAGAAATCCAGCCCTATGTTTTTTTTTTTCCTAAACTTTGCTATTATCCATCCAACCATACAAGTCTGATATACACCATAAAACCAGATGTTGGCTGGTCCATAGATAATTGGGTGGAGATTTGGGGAGGGAGATATTTGCTGTGTTTGGGGTGGTCTAACATTCCATTTTTTTTTCCTTCCTGGAAAAGATATTCAAGACAGTTTAGTAGAGTGTGCCCCACAACTTCTAAACATGAATAAAGTTATCATTCTATATTGACATATGCATGCCTATATTTATAGCAGTGCAATTTGTTACAGCTAAGCTCTGGAGAAAGTCTAGATGCCCATTACAGACAAATGGAATATATATATTCATTTCATTTGCAGAAAAGTAGATTGATTTGGGAACCATAATGTTATGTTAAGTAAGTCAGGCACAGAATATTAAATATCACAAGTTTTTCTTATATGAGAAGTCCAAAAATATAAATAAAAAGTAAAATAAAGAGAGATCACAGGAAATGGTGAGGTATTTGGAGATGAGGCAGAGGGATCAAGGAAAGAAGAACAGGGCATATTAGGGAAAAGAGGGCAGGCAACAGAAAATGATCAAGATTGCATGTCTGTTTTCTAAACAGGTGTACATGCAAATCTATGCTAATAAAAAAAGTTAAAATGGGTTCATATTTCAATCTTAAGTCCTATATACAGGGTATCCAAATATACAGTGATAGATGTAGAAGACTACATGTTCTTTACTCTGGGAATGACACTGATCTATATGGCTCCATCTCCAACCATCAGTTTGATTTATGAGGTGAGAGCCAAATAGTAGGATGCAAATATATTCTTTCAATTCTGAGAGTACTTACTTGTGCGCCCATTCAAATATTATTGCTCATGGAGACTTCTAATGGAGTCTCCATTTGCACCTAGCTACCAGCTTCTTCTCTACTTGCTCTTTTGAAGCTTTCCTGCTACTCCTCTGTGATTGCTCGGGCAGCCAGACACCCCAAGTGCTGCACATCTCCTTGAGGAATAAAATGGTAGCCATGTCTTAGACTTCCAGTCTTGGTATTCCTCTGGGCTGGAGCTTCCAATCTGTCAAACTGCCACCCTTCTATTCCCAGAAATGTCCTAAGATATCCATTATGATGTGCTTCTTTAGTCTTCTTCTCAGGACTGCCCCACTCCTTCAAAAAAAACAGAAATTGGCCCTCATTTTCCAATTTGAATAAAATAAATGTTTAACATATAATGAAGAATAAAGGGAATATCTTTATGGTGTGGGTATGAAGACCATCTCCAGGTCTTCCTACTCCACACCATACCCACAGGTCTTGGCCGCCTGGTGTGGAGACGCAACCTGGTGAGAATTTAGATCTGAGTTCCTACCTGGCTTTATAATGAAAACAGTTGTTTGATTTCTCCAAGCTCCATTTTCTACTTCGAAACAGGGATTTGTGCAGCTTGATCATTACCCATTTCTAGCTCAAAATAGACTTCTACAAATTATTTAAGCAGAAAACAACAACTATGTTTTAAAACCACTGAGTAATGCCCTTAAGACTTTCTTCCAATCAGTGAATTTTAGTGGTTACATGGATCTCCAGTTACTGTTTCAGTCTGGTGCTGACATCCAACAAGATCAGAATGGTCAGTGTAAAAAGATCAGTTTCACTGGTGCTCAGTTACTTGAATAAGTGTTTGTACATTTCTTTAGGGAAGAACGCTTCTTAAGATCCTTCATGAAGGATGTTCACTACTAGCTTAGTTCTCTGTAGGAATTATAGACTGCGTTCTCTTTCTAATGGACCCTAGTTGATACCAAGAAAAAGTGTGTGTGTGTGTGTGTGTGTGTGTACTTATCACTAGTGATTATTCAGTCACTATGTTTATGAATTTTAATTTCAATGGCTTTTGCTCTCTATAAGTAGATTATATAATTTTCTTAATAAAATATAGCATTATACATTTATAAAGATGCAATATTAGCATCCAGAACAATAGATCTTAAAATTATCATTTTTTCCCAAGAAACAGCCAAGTTCCTGCAGAGATCACCCTTCAAGAAGTTGCCTGATGCTTACTTCAAGATGTTCTGTAGAGTACTATGAGCAGTTCCTCCATGCTCTCTACTGAGAAGAGTCTTCAGGTTCTCTGTGCCACCTGAAAGATGCCATTTCCCCTGGGATGGCATCTACACAAAGAAAACCTTGACTTCATTACTCAGTTGTGGTATATTTTAAATTAGACCTTTTTAAATGAAAAAAAGGCACAATTTCTATTTTTTAATAATTCTTTTAGTCTGTTAAGTCACAACTTGACTGTAAAGCCAAATAAACTTTCACTGCCCCTTTTGCTACAAAACATAGCTATACACTGCAGAAGTGGGAGATAAACCAACAAACCTGGCATTGCTTGGCAGGTTGCCTGGGCTTGTCCTAGCTATTTAGTGTAGAGGCAAATTGCTCTTTAATTTCACTCCATCTAAAACCAGAAAAAAAGCCCACTGTTTTTCTACCTTACCGTCTCATCTTTCATGGATAAATATGGGCACTTCTATTATAAATTAAAGAGTGTTCTTCTAAGCCTCTCTCTGGAATCTCCTATGTTAGGAAGATAATAAATAGATGGTATCTTGAAAAGCATTTTCGTTTTAGAAATTCCTTTTCCAGTCCTGACAACGTTCCCTATGATTTCTTCTTAGGTAAATTGCTTTTAATTACATTCCTGTTTGCCTTTAGTCTCATCTTCTGAACTAAATCTTACATTAGTATGATGTGTCCAAGCAAGCCATACAATTTTATTATTTTCTTAATCTGAATTTTTAAGAGAGAAATTTTAATGGCATACATTTCTTCCTACCCACTCAGACATCAATGGACATTTCAAACGCAGCTTGAGTTTATTAAGTTGTATATT